>VXAK01005240.1:67493-94544 GCA_013399435.1 Arenaria interpres | reverse complement strand
AAAAAAAAAAAAAAGAAGAGTACCAGGACTAATGCTAGTGGCAGCAAAATAAAAGCTGGTGTGATGGAGTGAGATCTCAAAGCTGGCTTTTTGGCTGGTGTGAACGCTCTTTTCTGTGAATCACAGAAAAGCACTGAAGATGTCCCCAGCTGCTCTCGGATGGGAGAGCGAAAGAGGTGAAGGTGTGCCAGGGGACACCTGGCAAAGGCAGCAGAGGTAAAGCCACAGACGGGCCAGGGACAGAGCGGGGACTGATTAACCGTGCTGTGCGAGGCTCTGTTCCATCGGTGCTGGCACCTCTGCCGGTGAGGTTGCAGCCACCCAGCTCAGCTGCTGGTCCCCCTTGAGGGAAACGGCGTGTGGCTGGAAAAGAACTGAAGGAATAACCCTCCGTGCTGTCTCGCAGCTCTTCCTCTTGGGACCTGGGGAGAGGTCAGGTGAAATAATGATTAAAATAACACGTGAGGACAGCTTCCAGCACAGGGGAGCTGCCTTGGGTCATCCTGAACCCAGGCCAGCGCTCCACCAAACCCAACAAACTCCACTGAACCCAGCGCTCCACCAGACGCAGCAAGCGCCTCCCCACTGGCTGCTACTGGCAAGAAATGGGGCACCGTTTGGAGGTGTGACCATCAGTCAGTATCCGGGGGGCTCAGAACATGAACTGTATTGAGGGATCATATGGCACTCCAAAGACTTTTTGGAGACTAATCATCCACCTACGTTCAATGGAATTAGAATCATAGAATGGTTCGGGTTGGAAGGGACCTGAAAGACAATCCAGTGCCACCCCCTGCCCTGGGCAGGGACACCTCCCACCAGACCAGGTTGCTCCAAGCCCCCTCCAACCTGGCCTTGAACCCCTCCAGGGATGGGGCAGCCACAGCTTCTCTGGGCAACCTGGGCCAGGCTCTCACCACCCTCACAGCAAAGAAGTTCTGCCTAAATCTAATCTCTTTCAGCTTAAAGCCATTACCCCTCGTCCCGTCACTACATGCCCTGGTAAGAAGTCTCTCCATGTTTCTTATCATCACCCTTTAAGTACTGAAAGGCTACGATAAGGTCTCTTGGAGTCATGAATGCTGAGAATCAAACGACAAAAGCAAGCGGGATCTTTTAGTGGGTTTCTCTTTTTGGCCCAGATCTCAGGACCGTGCATGCAGTCAAAATCTGCGAAGGTTCTTAGATGCTGTTTGAATTGAGGAGTCTTTTAGGGAATGGGCATTAAAAGGCACCTCCAAAATCCCTTTCTTTCTACCCAAGAATGGAAATACCCAGAGGGTTTTGAAGGGAGTAGGCTGATTCTGAGCCAGGGGGTCTGCCGTGCCTCAACAAACTGTTCTGTGAGTTTTCGTATTCCTTTATGCCATGGATCTTCTGCAAAGGATCCTGAGCCAAGCCAAAGGTCAGGCTGCATTAAATCAAATGTATTGAAAAGACAGTAAATGAGCCAGAGCGTAACATATTCCAAAGCACAGTTTGTGACTTGTGCATAGGAATCATCGCCTCCAGCTGCGAAGCTGAGATAAAAGTTTATTTTATCAGACTCTCTAAAGGACAGAAGGGAATGATTCAATTAGAGCAGGAAAGAAAAAGCAGCAGCCACAGGGGGAAAAAAGAGAGAGAAAAATTCCTGGAAAAAATACACACTGGGAAAGGATACAGTTTAAAGCCAAAGCAAGGGGAACTGACCTTAATATGTTGTGGCTCCTCAGTCACTTATTTCCTGTTTATTTCTATTTACTTTGTTTTGCAACATGCTCCAGACCTTTAATATTCTGTAGTCTAAATAAAGAGCTGTATTAGTTTTGTGAAATAACTTCACACACAGCAGATGTTTTTGCAGAAACACATATTTAGAAAAGGCTTTTTGTTTCAATAAAGCAAGCACTTTGCAAACTGTTTACAGAAGTAAAACAAAGATATCTTGGTTTTTCCAACTGGTGCAGTTGCACGAAATGACTAGGCTGCTCGGAGATGTTTTTAGTTATGAAAACTTTTTTTAAGAAGTGTTTTGAAATTAAATATTACAGGCTATGAAGGTAAAAAAGCCTGTCAGCATCTCTTTCCTGCTTGTTTGTTTGAAAGACCAATCTCACGGTGCAGGCTTTCCCCCAGCAGTGGCCCGTGAGCTCTGCCTCTCCTGTCCTGGCTCTTGTCCAAGGACATGACGATCCTCTTCTGCACCACGGAGGAGGTACGACGGTGAGATGGTGCAGGGCTCTTTCCAGATTTCAGTTAGAGAAGCTCAACAACAAAGGGCCTAATAAAACAGCTGTTTTAATACAATAGAATAAAAAAGGGAATATAGATAGTGAGTAAATCTTACATCCCTTCAGGTTGGCCAGACCACCCCCATGGGTTTTCCCTCGGCATGCTGTGAAGACCCTGTTTGTGAAGAGGGTCTGCCTCCCTCCCACGCTGTGGTGCCTTTAATTTGGCATAACGAACAAAACCATTTATCTTCTCCTGACAGCCTGGGCTGTCACCTCTCTCACAGCACCCGCGGGTGCACAGCAGAGGCTGGCATGGGGCCCTCCAGCAGGATGCCTTGCAGTGGCCAGTGGTGGCCAATGGCTAACGTAGGGGCTACTCAAGCCCTGCCTGCGGCACCTGGGAGGGCAGAGAGAGTCACTGACTCCTCGAACACAACACCTTCCACGGGGGTCCCAATGCAGACCCCAAAGGTCCTTGCCACTTTGTCGGTGTTGTCCAAAGCCAGTCGATGGATTCAAAAAGTATTGAGAAACAGGAAAACGTAAACGCACGCCCTAGTGACGTAACCCTCAATTTTCTTAGGAAACTGCGCAAAAGAAGTTGTCTGTTAAAAAAATATAAAGCAAAATTGGCGCTAGCTGAGAAAACAGCTGGGAGAGTGACCTGCACAGAGTAACACTGAGCTCCTGCCAAAACTTTATGCCCTGGGTGACGAAGTCACCTTTATTTGCCCAGCTACAGATAGATCACAGCCTCAGCTGTAACTTTTCAGACAGCAGCTATATTTAAAAATAGAACCATGGCTTTGCACTAAAAGCAGTTTTGCTCGTAACCTCAGGAAGCAGTGAAGCCTTGTGACTCATGGCCATCCTGACTTCGTTATCTGCCTATTTCCAAACATGAATTAATGGCTGTAAAATCATACTTTGTTTACTCTGCATCTCATCTGAGGGCTTCGTCCTCCAGCCCTTAGTTGTATTGTAGTCCTTGTGTTCACTAGGACAGCTTGCATGATGGAGGATTATTTATGTGAATAAATGATTAACTGGAAAGCACCTGTACCAGGCCCCTACAAGTACTCCACGTGGCTGTCCTCAGCTCAAGAAGTAATTAGTTATTTGCTAAAGGCCTGACACAGCATCTGTATCCAGCAATGAGGAGGTGTTGACTTCAGTATGGATCAGTTTAGGCTTGAATTCTGTGGTCTCTCACCCTCTGGGACCTGCTGATGAACGACTTCCACAGCGAATGCCTCTTTTCTGGAGGACAAGGGTTGGGAATGTCGTGGGGACAGTGCCCACTGTCATTGGGGAAAGGACCCTGATCAATGCCTATAAATACTTAAAGGGAGGGTGTCAGGAGGATGGGGCCGGTCTTTTTTCAGTGGTGCCCAGGGACAGGACAAGAGGAAATGGGCACAAACTTGAATAGAAGAAGTTCCACCTCAACATGAGGACGAACTTCTTTACTTTGAGGGTGGCAGAGCCCTGGAATGGCCAATACCAGGTGGTGGAATCTCCATCTCTGGAGACATTCAAACCCCACCTGGACATGTTCCTGTGCGACCTGCTCTGGGTGGACCTGCTCTGGCAGGGGGTTGGACTGGATGATCTCCAGAGGTCCCATCCAACCCCATATGATTCTGTGATGCTGTGATTCTGTGACCCTGTCCTCATCCAAAGTCAGCAAAGCCTACAAGGCCAGTGTGAGTGCGTGTTCCTAGCGTTTTGCTGAATTGAGGACCTTCAGTTCTAAGTGCAAGCAATTTCCGGGGGGGTTGTACCTATCGCCCCGTGGCCCTTGTTTGTTCACACAGGGGCGTTGTTTATTTGCAGTCACCGTCCCTCCTTAATGCCTGAAGCAGAGCTGACACTTTATTGAAAAGGGGGAAGGCAACGACACATGGGACATCAAGATACGGAGCCATTTGTCTGCTTTCCCATCTTTTCTGTGGAGGAGTGCGGGAGCAAGTCCTGCAGCCCTCTTCCTCTCCAGGGGAGTCGTGCCATGGCTGGATAACTCACCTGGCAGAAAGCCTAACCCCATAAAGCATCTCCTGAACCTTTTCCCAGGAAGTAATTTAAGAGGTGAAGTCACAGCTTTTCTATCAGCAGTTTGAAATAGCTCGATCCGTACAGCAGAGAGCCGGTGCCACATGCGCGATGCCAGGGTAAGGTGCAGAACCACCAGGTGAATATATTCCTTTGATGCTGGGGTTTGCAAAATTGGTTGAGCACCTTCCCATCGGTGGCTTCAGACAAAGCCTCCTGGCTCAGCTCCAGGGCTCACTCGGTAGAAACCAAGCATGACCTGCTCCAAAAGCAAATTACAAAGCTTGAGCCCTGGAAGCCTTCTGTAGGTAAGTCACAGGCACCTGGGGCAAAGCCTTCAACTCTGTCACCTCCACGTCACGCTGCCCGTTTCTTTCTTTTCTTCTCCCCAGGGTGTCCGCTGTGTCCGCACTGGGCTACGCACCTCACTGGGAAGCAGCCCCAGCCAAGAGGAGAGCAGCTTGGCCAGGGAAGCCGTGGAAAGAAAGAGAAAGGAAATTAAGGTAATCAGGCTGAAATGTGCAGATTATTTGGCACCCTGGGCTCTCTCCAGTGTTTATACAGGTTAAAGCGGCCATTCTTCATCTGTCCTGGACAACGGCTGGACACCGTCCTGGGCAACCAGCTCTCGGTGGCCCTGCTTGAGCAGGAGGGTTGGCCCAGATGCCCTCCAGAGGCCCCTTCCCACCTCAACCCCTCTGGGATTCTGTCATCTCAGAGCTGGCTGGTGCAGGTTTCCCTTGGCAGAAGAAAAGTCCTGTCTGGTTCATTAAGCTGGTGAAGCAGCATTTTTCCCATCTGTGCCCACAATGCCAGCAGGGAATGCGTTTAGGAAGTAAGAACATTTGGGAGATGCTCTGCTCCAGCACCTCCCACCTTGTATGCAGTGACTTGGGGAGGTGGTACTTGTTCTGGGGAGACAGAAGAATTAATTCAGGAGTAATATCTCCTGGCAAAGATAGAGGAATTAATTTCAGAATGTAACTCAGACACCACAAGGATGGCTTACGACTGGAAAAGCAGGTAGAGCTAAATGGCCGTGTCTTTTCCAGGACATAAGAAGGATGCAAGAAATGGCTGTGTCTAAATTTAACAGGAGCACAAGCCACATTATTGATAATTAGTTTAGAAAATAAAAACAATACATTCCTTTCTGGATCTTAACTCTTATTTCCTGATGTTTGGGTGCTTCATATCTCAGAGTGCAAACAGACAAACATGACCCGCTTTATGAACAACAAAGTATCGCTTTTACCGCAATTGTCTGCATCCAAACGGCAAGAGGAAGTAATTATCATTGTTGACATCAGCCATTGCCTTACAACTACTGTGTTAAGAGAACGTGTCCCAGGATAATCAGTGTTTTGTAACTGTGTTTTTTCCTTCTGAAGTGTTTAATCTTTGCGTCTTCAATTTCTTGTGGTGTGACCAATTCTTGCGTAAGGGCAGATAAAGTCTTGAAGTTGGGAGACAGGTGAAGAGTTTGGGAAAGCTGAGAGTTTGGAAGGAGCTGTTATTTGTCTTTAATCGTGTTCATATTGCAACGAATAGACATCCTTTATTATTTTACCAGAAAAAAAAACCCGTCGCATCATATTTTGCACTTCTAACTTATCTAACATAACAACAACAGTATCTTGGACAAGGATAGGAGAGGAAGCATGGGGTGAGAAGGCTGGATGATAAGGGAAGAGCAGAGAGCACGGGTAGACTATTCTTCAATTAGAAGCAGCAGTTTGCCTGGACAAGCTAAAAAGAATCCTAAGACCTATCTCTCAATACAAAATGTACGTACGTTTTCTTACTTCCTTGTCAAAGTGGTGAACAATGGTTAGTCTTGATTTTGTAATTGGTTTTCTCTTCTTACCAAAGAGAATTCCGTAAAAATCTCTAGGGGGGGGGAAAAAAAATAAAAAAAAAAAATCACTTGTCTCAGATTCTATGTTATATTTTTGGTCGACAGACAAAGAAATGCAAATGAAATGCCTGATTCACCAGGGGAATGTGTTCTGTTTCATCCAGGAGCAATGCGAGATCATTTTAAATCCCAGAGCTGCCTCACAGCACACATACGCAGTACCAGCGTGTGGATGAGCAGAAGTGCACATCATGCCCCTTCCTCCCAAGATCAAACGTGCACGTTGTTTGATACGATGGCACCATAGAGAAGTGTACTTTTTTGGACCTTAATGCTAGTTTCAATCTTTCCAGCATATTTTCACTCGTTTCACCCCACAGTCAGGCCACTTGCACCCCTTGGATGACTCGGCTCCTCCAGAGCAAGGGTGTAGACAAACAAAATGACCTGCTTCTCAAAGAAAAGTACGCAAATGTTGAAAGGTGAAAGGAAAGCTGACACGGCAGCTTCTAGACCCCAGAAAGCTCAGCAAAAAAAGACCTGAGAAGATGGTGTTGTCCCAAAACTCATGGAATTGTTTGCCTGGCTCGCAAGCCAGTAGCACATGGAGGTGAGGTATTAGCTATTTGTTAGCAGTTCTGCACAGAAAAGGGTGCTGGGGGGTATCTCTGCAAAGCTAGTACACCCAGCCTTGAACCAGTCATTGTAAATTAGCATAATTAAGATACTCATTGTTTATCAACTTTTTGCTGGTGCTCCTAATTCCTTATGTTGAAGCTGATTGGTGTAAAATGTCCTCATCTTCAATTAAAGGTGCAGGCAGTGTCTCTTAATTTTACTCACAGGCTCAGCGGGTGAGGGTCTTCAAGAGGAGGCGGGTATCTTCACTTCTAGAGGAGTGGGTTTTGTATTATAATTGGTTAAGCTCCACGTAAGGACACATTTCATGCGGTATAGCCAAGTTTCTTGGGCAATCAGCCCACTGAAGTTTCTGCTGCCTGGTTTTAGGTCTGGTTGTTCCTTCTATCCCCCTGTCTTGTCAAGAAGCATTTACCCAGGTGATTTGCAGAGTTGCAATCATAGAGGTCTCCATATCAGTTGTGCTTGACTCTGGGACTCAAGTGCATTGTCAGCACAAAAACGCACGTTTTCAAACGCCGGGAGTTTTCTGGTGCACCCCAGGTAAGTTCCTCCAGCTGCAGGGGAACGGTGCCGATGCCCAGGGGACAAACCCCAATTCATCTGTCCCTTTAACCCCCAGTTCAGCCTGTCTGCTTGCGATGGTGTTTCTAAGTGTACTGCCCTGGCAGTTATCTTGTTTGACCTCTTCCTCATACATCCAAAGCATGAAGTAGCTTTTTCACCTTTTAAATTCACCTGTCAGGAAGTAAGTGACATTTTATTGCCACACTTCTTTGCCATTTGAGTGGCACAGATCTGTCACAGAACAGGAGGCTGGCTCTTGCCTAAGTACGGCTGCAGAGAAGTGGCTAAGTCAAGACTGGCAAGGTCTGGTGGTGGGTGTTAACTTGGTGTGATGATAACTCGTGAGCGATAGGCATCTGGGGCACACCTGCGGACCAGCCTGCAGTGGGTGGCCAGCAATCCTCGTGAGAAACCATGCCTCGTTTTCTGGAAGCTGATCAAGGTAAGGTCTGAAATGTTGTCTGCCAGGTAACAAAAGTTAAGTTAGGGATAGGTACTCTCTACTTCTTCTAGAGATACACCTCTGCTTCTGAGGTGGACCAGAACCAGCATCAAAAATTGATGCCGTCTTGTACAAGCCGTGCCATGGAGCTGTGTCGCTTGGAAACAACTGCTTTCTGATACAGTTCCCAGAGTGACCTGCACGGTTCCCACACTGGAAGGAACTGCAGCGACAGCAGAGAGCCTTTTCCCAGCAACCGGTTCCGCTCATTGGGTTACTTGCACAGGCAGTTACCTGGGCTCTCCGTCAGACACACGCTGTGGGAAGGAAATAGAAGAAGACAGAGGCTGAAGAGGCTAAAGTTTACACAGGGGCGGGGAAACCAAGACAAAAATAACAGTCCCCAAAGCCTTTGATTGTTTTTGTTGTCTGTCTACACATCCCTGCAGTTCGGCTGCAGCCATTCAACATCTAAAATTGCGATAAGATCTCGTATTCTCTTAGGTTTTTTTCAAAGCTGTGGAAAGGGTTCAGATGCCAAATTTAAGCCCACAGACGTGACCTCAGCAGCAGCTTTTTTTTGTGTTCCCACCATATGAAACAAAGGCAGCTGTATTTATAAATAGATTTTCTTGCTGGGATGGGTGACTTCAAAAAGCATGGTCTCTCTGTCTCTGGGAAACAGCTGCCAACTGATTTTCTTCTCATCTTTGCAGGGCAAGGGAGGAGTGGCACCAGCCTGGACAATTCTAGGAGAAGAATTGGAGCTGCCAGACCCAGGTCAGTGCAGTTCAAGCCACTAATTATAAATACTGTCTTTTTGTGTACTCAGGGAAGCCATGGCTGTTTCCTTGACCAAGAATATCTGCTACAGTTTCCTGAAGCCACGTAGATATTTTACACGTCACAGACAAGAAGACCCTCAGGCAGGCAGTGATCTTGTCACACTCCTCCCCGGGACAGCACCGGGCACAAACATCATTCTACCCAGGAGGAAAGGGATGCTCTTAAGGGTAAGATTTGTTCCACTGCACACAATATTCATCTACAGCCAAGCATCTCCTTTACCCTCCTCCTCATCACGGGAGGAGAAAGGATTTCTAGAACAGGGTTATTCTGAATTGTTTAGGTGTTTCCCTGAGGATGTAATAAGCAGCAAGTCAGACATGACATGCTCGTTGCCCTCCGCTGACTGAAAATTTGCCCAGCTTACTTAAACCCCGGAGCCTACGCTGCTGGCATTTCGGGTAAAGACAGATCAGTCTCCCCCACTGCTCCACGAACGCAAAGCCCAGCTCATACCAAGCATGAACTCAAACTTTTCCAAGGTCAGCCATGTCCCTGTGAGGTACTCAGGAAGCCAGTGGCCGACATGAAAGCTGGAAGAAACTAGCCTCTGTTTTAAGGAGATTATCTTCAACAAAGATTTGTCAGGCTGAAGTACAGCAAAGGGTGAAGCCAAGGCACGTGTTCCTGTGACCCAGTTACCTTCAGGAAACCCAAGCAGGACAGAGAGGATTCTGGCTTCTAGCTACAGGAGAGCAGCTCAGCATTAACTCATAGTAACCCATAATTAATTTATTCCCCCCAAAGGATAATTACTAGCAATTTTTTTTTGGTACAAAGTAGCAGCCTAATATTGGTGCTTATTTTAATTAACTAGCCAATGGGAGGCAGGATGGGCTGAGGAGAGATTTCGTACAAAAGTTAATTAATGCTCTGACCTAGTTTAAAGTGTTGCTTAAGTGCAAATTGGGGGGAAGTTGACACCAACCAGTTATGGATCTTTTAGGATCCACGTTACCGGTCATATAATGAGTCCTCCCATGTGACCCACAGCACTTAAATTAGCAACCTAGAAGAAATCAGTGAATGCACAAGAAATAAGGAAGTGATTTCCAAGGCAAACAGAAACCCTTCTTCGGGAACACACCTGAGTTAGCAGAGAAAAAGCCTTCCTTGCTCCAACCAAGCACCTTGTGGTGGGTGCTGTGGACTCCGCGGCTCAGCCAGGAGGAGGATCTGAGCAGCACTGGTCCAGCTGAGCCCTGTGGTGGGACCAAGCCAGTGCCCAGGGCGTAGGAGCAGAGCTCATATGTGTCTTAGATTAATACCTTCTGCTTTGATTTATTTTCCCATTACTGAAAATAAGACACTTCTGGATTTTATTTAATCTCTTTGTTTGTTTGGGAAATAAAAGATGGTTTATCTTCCTGATAATCTGTAAATTCTTCATTTAAAAGCAGATTTCTCCCCATCTCTGAAAACCAAGGCCCTCTGTGATTCTTGCCTTGGGCCCACAGCTATTTATAACCACCAAATCACTTTTGCAAACTGATGCCAATGAATGCAGGACAGTGATTGTTGCCTTATTATTCTTCATGGGCTGTGTTTTGCTTGGCACTGCCCCTGTCCCGAAAAGTTAGCCATCGGAACAGGCAGAATAACTGCACTGTGGGAGAAAGGAGGTTTTAGTTCACTGCTATTTCACAAGCAGGAATCTGAGGCACAAGGACATGACTTTACCAAGGTCATGGTAGTGCAGATTCAAACCACCCCATCCTTTGCCCATTCCTCAGCGTTGCAGCATTTTCCTCTCAGCTGGCAAAGCGCAGCCGGGATTACTGCAGTTGGAAGGACACAGAGAGACGGAATTTTAAAATCAGTTTGTCAGGTAATGACAGTCTTGTAAGAGTCTCTTCCTTTTCATAAACAGCTTTGCCAAAGTGGTTGGGAGTTAGATCCTATACGCAAATTTTGTGAAACATTGACTTACCAGGCAAGCAGCTCTGTTTGAATCACTGCAAGTCACTGAATCACTGCAGCAAACTGTTATCTGGCAGCTGAGCATCACATCCTTGTTTAGGTCACTCCCTAGATAAACAGTGGCTTATACACTCTACTAGTAGAGCTTCAC
The DNA here is from genome assembly GCA_013399435.1 of Arenaria interpres. Classification (NCBI taxonomy): domain Eukaryota; kingdom Metazoa; phylum Chordata; class Aves; order Charadriiformes; family Scolopacidae; genus Arenaria; species Arenaria interpres. The sequence goes on along the minus strand of VXAK01005240.1, from coordinate 83,853 downwards.
AGCCTTCTCTAGGTCACTTCACAAAAAAACCATATAAAATTCCCTCTCTGAAAATCACAGCCTAATGTTTTGTTGGAAGCCTGAGGCAACTCCTTCCTGGGAGGTGGGAATCACACGGCCTTGGCATCTGACTTCTCCCTAAAACGCAGCCAAATCCTAGGTGGTGAGTATGTTTGGGCCTTTCTGAATCCTATTGAAACCCTTTTTTGTTGAGGATTCACCAAATATCTCTTTTCTCCTTTTTCTGCAGGAACATGTACATAAGGCTTACTGTCCGGTTGGCATTCAAAGAACACCAAGACATTTCGGCCCTGCCTTTAGTGCCGATTTGGGTAGGGGAGGTGGTTTCCTACAAGAGAAGGGAGAGGCACATACAGCTCTCTTAAGGAGCTGATCAGTGTCTGGGCTTGAGGGAGACTTTAGCTTCTTGCTGCTGGGATTTTGTCCTGAATAAGGGACCAGTGTTTTTCAAAGAAGAGCCTGAAGGACTTAGGTGCTGAGTCCTGGGTGGTAGGGAAGGCTGCCCACCTTCAATTACCTATTTTATTCTTGTTTTAAATCTTCCTGCTTCTGTTATCCCTTTCCCCTTGCTGTATTGAATATTCTATCCTTTTTACCTAGTTTTCCTCCATTTTATCCCTGAATCGAGATGCTCCTGCTGCCTGCTTCTGGTCCTCTTCACCCTTCTGCACTTTGGCTGAAGACCAAAGCTGTGCTGGATCCCTGGTAGCCTTGGTGCAAGCAGCTTCCAGCCTGTGCTCTGCTGGGCTGCAAGACCCCCGTCTTGCATCTCTTGGAGCATGTTCAATTTCCACCAGTTCCTTCTTCCTGGCCTCTGGAGACACAGAAGAGGGCCTGGCCTTTTGTGGGGCCCAGCTGATCCCTTCTCCTGGAGGCTGTGCACACCAAACAGGATCAAAAGCCATGTGGGTCAACATGCCCCAACCATGATGAAAAGGCAACAGTAGTTGTTCTGCGAGCTGTTGGCTGCCCTCAGAGGAGGTGATGTGTCTGCACTAAGGAAACAAAGACCTGGTCTTGTTGGGCACATTCCCTTTTTGAGGAAGATTTTGCTGTGGCAGCCACCCACAGAACAAGACACCTCTCACCTGCCAGGTGGATGAGCATGCTGCTGAGACCTCTTCTCCATAGGACTGCTGATGTCCTACCTTGCACATCCCATGTCTCTTCTTGGTCCCTGCCTGCATGTCTTGCACTCTCCTCCTCCCCTCTTGAGAAGGGCGTCTGCTGAGCTCTGTCACTAAAACTGAGTGGTGGTTTCCATGCCCATATGGGGAGCAATGCTCTCCCCACTTCTTCCACAAGTACTTACCAAACACAGGAACTTTGTCCCATGATGCTTCGCCTCACAGTGCTCTCCTTTGGCATGTCCTTGCACAAGATTTTTGTGAATATGGCTGCGCAAACCTGGTCCTGGAAAGAGACCTTTCCGTGATGCTTCTTGTCTCTATTATGGGTTTTGTATTTTTAGTTTACATGGCGATGCTTGATGAACCTCTTAGCTCAAAGAAATACCATCTCCCAGCCCTCTCCTCCATGAGGGAAGCAGGGAACTGAATAGGCAGCTGCCACGAGATGCCTGGCCGAGGATCTTGCCCTTGGCACCCTGACTCAAGGCATGTGATTGTTTGGCTCTGTCTACACACGCCCACTTGCGTGGATGGGACGTGGCTTGTTTGCAAACACTTTTGAATCCAGAGGAAAGGTGCTAAGTGTTCACAAGCATCCAACAGGATGTCGTTTGTGACCTCCTTTGTGAAGAATGTCCCATCTGTGGTGCCAGCAACAAAGTCCTGGCATGACCAGGAGCCAAAAGGACAATGTAATAGTAGCCTCCAACCTCCTGGAGGGCAGTTGAAAAGATGACAGAGCCAAACTCTCCTCGGTGGTGGTAGATGGTGTAACAAGAAGCAAAGGTCGCAAACCGTGGCTCGGGACGTTCAGGCTGGATGCTGGGGAAAACCTTCCTTGTGGGGAAGGTGTGCAGCCCTGGGACAGGTCACCAGAGGGGTTGAGGGAAGCCCCATCCTTGGAGGGGGTTCAAGTATCTGCTAGACAAAGCTGCAGCTGGCCTGATTTAGCACTGGCAATCATCCTCTTCTGAGCAGAAGGTTTGAATAGAGACTTCCAGAGGTCCCTTCCAACCAAATGCTCACATGGTGACAATTCTGCTTGTTGGCATGTGCTGTTGGAAAACCTAGGGTGGAGTCTGGGGGGTTGTGACTGCCAAGGCTGCCAAGCCCACATCGTGGGAAGAAGGAAGAACCCCAATGGCAGCAGAAACCAGCTGGCTCCCGGGCAGCTTGCATGCTATTCCACCAGCAAGCGACCCCCCTGGCCTTTCTCCAGGCACGGAGCAGCCGGAAGGACAGGTCTGTGCTCTGCAAACACCCTTCGTGGGGTGGGATGCGCCGGAGCTAAGAGCAGACAGAGGAGGAGGTGTTTGCCCCCTTCTGGAGCTGTCACGGGGGGCAGGGAGGGGAAAGAGCTAAAGAGCATCATGGCCGGGGAACCCGACTGTCTGCGCCAGTGAAAAATCGACATGAAAGTCCATGTATCGATTCAGACTAGTTGTACAACTCTTGCCCTCCCTGCTCGTATCTTACCCAAGTCTGTGCCGTACCCGTGCGTGTCTGCCTGCTCAGAGCTTCTCCTGGCATGGCACCCATCAACTTCTGCCACTGGTCAGGGCTAATGACTGCAGTAACTGGGAGGCCGTATCACCCCCAGCAATGGAATGCCATCCCCGGAGGTATGCAACGCATCATCTTGAGTCTATTCCGGGCTTAATTTTGTCCAAAAAATTGTATTTAAATGCGTTTTAAAAAAGAGCTACGGTATCGTAGAGACATTGCTAGTCCCTTTGGCATTCAGTCTAATGAATCAACGGTCAGTTATTTCTTGGCAGGGAAGTAAAATGACTGTCTTGGATCATATTTGAAATAAGACGGCATGTACAGCCTAAAAGCTGTAATGGGCAAGAGACCGTGTAAACAACATGTCATCTTACTTTTTTTTTATATTATTATTGTTGTTTTGGGAGAGGAGGCGTAGCTTCATTTAAAGGAAGGAAGGAAGTGGAGCCCTACAGGGGCAGCGTGTGTTACCGGGAGGCAGTCGTGTGCCTTGGATTTGGGAAGATGGAACCTTGTCTGTAATTTTAAAGGCCTGCACAACACGAAGATGTCTTTTCAAGGGGAAAATGCAGATGAATCCTGTGTCTTGTTGCTGCACAAGGGAACTGGATGAGTAGCTGTTATTAGTGCTAATGTGAAAATCCACTGCACTTCACTTGATTCAGGGGCAGGTAAATGTACCATTAGCACTAAAAAGTCTCAAATTAATGAATTAGTATTCATGCTTGTCCTGAGCAAGGCAATGCTTTTCCTGCTGAGAGACGGTGCTAGATGACAGGAACAAGGAGCAATCTCTGCATGGTGAATTTTTGTCCTTCTGATTGTACCCCAGGGTGGAAACGGCGAATTTGGGCAGCTGTTGGGATCATTTCACAGCCTTCAGTGCAAGGGGTTTGCTGGCACCGGTTTTTGGACTGTGGAAGTCCATCCTTTGCTCACTTCTTGGCCCAGTGTAGCTGTGTATCTCCTGGAGCAGGCATCACTGCTGGTCTGGGCCTGTCTGTGCTGCTTCAACATGCTGGCTGTTTTGGGGCAGATTTGGCCGTGCTCTGTTGCCTGATGAAGGACTTATCACACCTGTGACAGTTCAGCAACATACCTCTTACAGATTTGGCTGTTAAAGTTCAACCCAAGGTGTTTGGTCTGAGTCTTTTTTGTTGTCTTCAGCAGACTTTATGATCTGCTTCCCTGCATGGCATGTAGCATGGGTACCCTGAGCCATGGTAACCAGGGGGTGTGAGCAGAACTATGGGGTGTAAGCAGGACTGGAGGGCCTCAGCCCCTGGGGTTTGCCCGCCAACAATGACCCAGCAAGAGCAGTTGGCCCATGAGAATTCAGAGATGTCATTGCTGTGCTGAAGGGTAAGGTCCTGCAACATGCTGGAGGTGATCAAATGGTTCCCCAGTGCCAAAGAGCTTCTCCCCCCAAAGCTGGTTCTTCAGCCCCTCTAACCCTGTGTGCCACCTCTGGTGCTCCACAGGGAGTGGGTTTAATGGGCACTACCTTGCTGCGGTGTGCTGGTGGCCCTGCGCACCGAATGGGCCCGAGCAGGAGGCTGGAGGAACGCTAGAGCGGGTGCAAGGAACAGGGTGAGGCGGCTGGTCTTCATAGAATCACAGAATCATTCAGTGTTCATCAGACGGCGGGTGCTGATTATTGCCACTTTTGCTGCAACTCGGAAAGATTCAAGTCAAGAGTTCATTCCAAATAGCAGCACCGGGACAGGCAAGCAAGCCAAGAGATTTGCAATGTGTTTTTGAAGACCAAGAAGGAACTAAAGTGATTGCGTTTAGGCCTCCAAATCATTACTGAAGCTTGTATTTGGTTGGACTAGATGATCTTGAAGGTCCCTTCCAGCCTAGCTGATTCTATGATTCTATTTAAACTGAGCACAAGGTTTTCATGTTTTTCATGCAAAAAGCAAGAACTGGAATGGTTTCTACACGGTACCCATTTTTACTTCTGCACTGTGGTTTCTTCTTACTGGAGCTAACATAGCATTCTTTCTCTATTTATCCTACGGTGGGAAGGATTTGTCTACTTCTCCAGCTGGAGGTCTGATGATACACACGCAGCAGCACACGCCGCTTAAAGCTGGGAGAGCTCGACCAGTTCCTACTCTGGCCACATGAAGACCCGTGACTTTCTCTCCCAGTGTCACGATGTTGTTCAGAAAGCGAGCCAGCCCCTCGCCCGAGCGTGCTGAGTGGTTGTGCGCTTTTGTGCACAATGTACGACCTTGTGGGGTTGATGGTTGGACTCGGTGATGCCAAGGGGCTTTTCCAACCTGAATGAATGATTCTGTGATTCTACCACGGCAAAACTCTCACAGCCAAACCACGCACGCCTGTAGCTTAGAAGTGCCAAATCTAATTGAATGTAATGCCAGTTGAAGTTACCTCAATTTGACCTTTTAAATCAGCAGTAGAGCAGCGATATATTTCAGTTTGGTGGGATCTCTCCCTGAGTCTAAGAAACAGCCGCTCTCTGGAACAGCAACCCCACCTAGCAGGCCTGTATTGCCCTAAATCAGTCATTTAGGGAGGCAGGACAGCTCAGGAGGTGGGTACCACGTGGGGATACGGTGGTGGGACCAGAACCGGATCTCCACGCAGCTGTAATTGCCGTGACTCACATAATTTAATAGGAAGTCACCAGCAGGGTAACCTGGAGTTACTAAATAACAGCAACTTTCCATAGGTGGGAAATAAACTTGGCCATTTTAGAATACAGTATGTTATATTTTACAGGAATCTAAAGAGCTACATGATTCTTGCAAGACCATTGCTCTGGCAATGCACACATCCTCCCCTCCTTCATTTCCCTGCTTCCCCCCATCCCCCAATTTTTGAGGAAGAAGACAGCATTGGCAAAGCAGCCTTTGTTTCCTTTACAATATCCCCATTATTCCTTCACAAAATCCCTTCATGTCTTGATTAAGAAAATCTTTAGATACTTAAGGTAAAAAAAGTGCAAAGCCACAGGAACCTGAGAAAGACTGGGAGGAGGGTGGGAGTTTGATATAATAAAAATTCTCGTGCAGGTTTTTGGTTTTGCATGAAAGGAATTCCACCTTCCACTTCCCTCATAAACATCATGTCTCATGACGCTTCCCTCCCACTCCTAAACTCTGCAATGGCAATTGCTTAGCAGTTTCCTGGCACTAATACAAGTTACCATAGCAAAGGATGTTAAACGAGACTCAAGGAAATACCGAGGACTGAAAGGCAACTAAAACAGACATAAAGCAGCACAAAAATGCAAAATATCCTTGGAATATCCTTGCTGGCAGCTCCCTGTTAGCCCTAGGAGATGTTGGGAAAAATATTCCCTTTAGAAATCCTGCCCTAAGTAAAGCATCCAGCAGCCTATAAGCCACAGTTAAAAATGCCAGACTAGATCTGAAGTCCAAAAGTGTGACTGTATCAGAACAGATGCTAGGGACAGGAACCCTGGTTATCTCCTGTATCTGCAGAAACATTAAATCCATCCAAAATTGTATGAAAACTGATGATAAAGGGATAAAACTTAAAAATCTGTGGGACTTTCCCTGCAGAGCTTTAAGTGGAGCACTGAAACCATTGCCCATCAGAGCTCGAGCTGGCATCAGCTGGCGTGATTCATGGGCTTCAGTATAAAGAAGGCTTCAGAAATGAATAAAAGATCTATTTGCAACTCTTAATGCCCCCTAAAAGGACTTCTGTGTAAAAGACCCCCACCTATATTTGCAGGACAACCACTCTAACGGCAGCAGAAAGAAGATATTCTATCCACAGGGCGTTAACCCAGTGATGTTCTCCTTGAGCTCCCAAATAATTTTCAATCAAAACTGGCAAGGGGGAGAAAAAAAAATAAAAATTACTTTTAAATTTTTTTATGAAAGTACCAGGCCTATTGCTTCTTAGTGCCTGGGATCTCCCAACACAGAGGGCTACAGTGAATTTTCTACATCTCCCCTCCCCGTGCATTGCAGTACCAGGGCTGGTGCCAGTCTGTGCCATTCATGCTTGGCACAGAAGAGAAACTCGGCTCATAAGAAGTTAAAGGTCTAAAGAGACCACGGGGATGGTCCAAGTGGGAGAGCCATCCCAGTTTTAAACAGGGGTAGCGGTAACAGGAGATGCTGGCAGAGGGCTGTACCTTTGCCTCCAGCAGCTCCAGCATCAGGTCCAAGCCCAGGATTATATGGGATCACTGCATTCACGGCAGCATCTTCATTATGGTCCCAGGGCTGTAGGGTACCATTTCCCACCATGGAGCCTGTTTCCTAGCTGGTTGCCACCAAAACATCACTGTGTCTAGCTGTGGAGTCCTCATCACAGGAAGGACATGGAGCTGTTGGAGCGGGGCCAGAGGAGGCCCCGGAGATGCTGGGAGGGCTGGAGCCCCTCTGCTGGGAGGGGGGGTTGAGAGAGCTGGGGGGGTTCAGCCTGGAGAAGAGAAGGCTCCGGGAGACCTTGGAGCCCCTTCCAGTCCCTCAAGGGGCTCCAGGAAAGCTGGGGAGGGACTCTGGATCAGGGAGGGGAGCCCTAGGAGGAGGGGGAAGGGTTTGACACTGAAAGAGGGGAGATGGAGCTGAGATGTGGGGAAGAACTTCTTTGCTGTGAGGGTGGTGAGAGCTCCCCCGAGAAGCTGTGGCTGCCCCATCCCTGGAGGGGTTCAAGGCCAGGTTGGAGGGGGCTTGGAGCAACCTGGTGTGGTGGGAGGTGTCCCTGCCCAGGGCAGGGGGTTGGAACTGGATGATCTTTCAGGTCCCTTCCAGCCCAAACCATTCTGTGATTCTATGTCTGGGCACGCTTCTGTTTCCTTTTTTGTGAAAGGAAGGGGTGCAGGAATTCCCCAGGTGAGGAGCTGAGTGCTGCAGTAACCCACCCGTTCCCCAAGCCTTTGCCTCGTCAGCTTGCACAGGGTGCAGAAGAGGGTCGTGCCCACGCAAAGGCTGTGCGGAGCTGGGGTGCCCCTTGAAGGGTCTTGTAGGGCCATCCGTCTGAGTTGGGGGCAATGAGAGACTGGCAGTGGGGACAGGAGGGAAAGGCAGGGCGAGTGCCTTGTGTGGTGCTGAGAGGAGGTGGCCGGTGCTGGGAGCTGGTGGTGCTGGTCTGGCAGGTCACTGCCGCTGGGAGCTGGTCTCCATCAGCAAACTCAGATATTCTGCAGGGGAATAAAGGGTTCTCCCTGCTCCCCACTCCCCTGCTTTTTAGGGGGAAAAGTTGAAAGTTGGAAGTTACATTTGACAGTAGAAGAGGCCGATGCAGCTGCCTGTCAGTGTAACGTGGCCCCAAGGCACAGGCCAAGTTCTCCCTCCTGCAGCCTCATCCGAAAAGTGCTAAGAGGCCAGGACTCACAGGTTGTGTCACCCCTGGAAAAGAGGTCTCCACTCAGGCAATCGGCTGTTCCCAGCGTGATGTGAGCCAGTGACCTAGTAACTTCACCTTTGATTTTTCTTTTTGTTATTAATTTGTTTTTTGTTGTTTTTTTTTTTAATTAGAGGTCTCCGTTCCCGTGCCTGCCCAGGCCTAGCGCTGTGACCCAGTCAGTAGGAGAGGAACTGGTGTGATACAACCGCAGATAGAACAGAGCGTGCGGTACTGAGAAACACGAGGATCAGACCCCTGCAGCTGAGCCGGCACGCGGGGGCCGTCCAGCAGTCTCCTTAAAATAGCTGATCTAAAAATAACAGATTAGGGAGGGAGCTCTCCTGAAAAGCAGTTAAAGCGCTTACGTGTGGAGACTAAGGACAAAGAGCAGTGCTCTGTCTGCGATGTATCTTTGCTTTTGGGCAATAAATGAGCCTTTGGCCAGAGGGCAGGGCCTCTTCTGTATCCGCTCCTATGCAGAACCTCAGGCAGTCTTCGGCTGATGCTTTTACCGGAGGAGTTCAAGGCTGTCTCCAGCTGACTCAGGAGCACGGTGTATGAAATTGTCCTCCAGTAATGGAGCTGTGGGGTTCTCTTGCCTCAGACCGAGTGGAAAGCTTTCCTCTTCTGTTCCCGAAGCTGTGTCAGCACCAGGAATGGAGAAGCAGGCTGAGGAGCGGGGGATGTGTGCCTGCCCAGGGAGCTACCTGGCTCTTCCTGCTCCAAACAGTCCCCTCCTGTCCAGAAATTACAGGGTGGGCTCTCTATAGTAACTGGAGGCCATGAATAAACGCAACCAGAAAGACATCAGAAATACTAGCATAAAGCCAGCAACAAGGATCCCACCTCTTTAAAGAAAAAAAACACTGCTGGCTTCAATACCTCAGCTGTAGTGGGGGCATTTGGAGCTGTGGGGATTGAAGCTGGAGGGGAGCGTGATGACTTGGTGTCCTTTCTGAGGTGGTCACGTAGATTTATGGCACCATAGCATGTTCTTGGTGTTGGCAACACTGGATCAGGGTAGCTCATGTGAACACTCGCTATCAAGCTGGAGGCTGCGGCAGGGCTGAGGGGAAGGTCAGTTTATGCATCAATGTGCCACGCTGCCAGGTTTAGCATTGCTTGCCTCTCCATCCCCGGGCCGGGGGACAATTTCCCTTGTGCTTCTACTCTGCTGACAGCTCAGAAGAGGAGGGCCCAAAACCACCCTCTTGCTGCTCAACAGCCCAAAGCAAAAAGGCAGCAGTGAAGAGAAGCCTTGCCTTTCCTCATGGTGTAACTGCTTGGCCTCCCTCCCAGGGGAATCAGCAGGACTTTTTGAGCATTTCACACCCCAGGAACGAGCCCTGCCCTGCCCAGGTGGAGTACTGGAGAAGAGAGGGAAGCCAGCAGCTCTCTGAGCACTTTCTTGCTGCTTTCTATCAGCAGCAATCTCTGCAGAGACCTAGAGCTCAACGGGGGCCCTGTCATGTCGGGGCACTGATGCACGCCTGGCTTCTGATGGGCTTTGGTCCTTTAGCTACGACTCAGCCAGAGTGCAGGCACCAGAACTGGGCATTTCTTGAAGGGACCTTAGCGGAGGGCCAGACATAACCTCATAAAAAGAAATTGTGGGAAAAAGGTGTAGCTACTCAAAAAAATTCCACCCCACCATAATGTTTAGGGCAGGTAATGAGACTGTCCTCTCAAATCGAGACACGCTGAACAAGATGAGAATGGAGCCTCCATTTTAAGTTATGAAGATGGTCTCCTAGAACTGATGTGTGAAATTAACACCAGAGCCATTGTCAATCCTATGCCTCATGAATGAGAACTCTCTTAAAGTAAAACGCTATGCTGACAACTGCAAAAAAGCTCCCTGAAGCAATACAGTGGAGAGAACTGCTGGGGAGCAGATAACACTGTGTGCGAGCGGAGGGTGATTTCCTTCCAGCCCTCCATGCTCTCTGGCCTTCGGTTTCACCCTATTCACCCCCCTGCCCACTCGCAGGACGCCAGCCTTTTAGATGAAAGACATGACTCTTCTCTTTATTTTGAGCCTGGCTTCTAGGAGAAACGAAGCCAATCTGGATATGCTCATCTCAAGCTACTTTTGAACTCTTTGATCAAATCTGATCGATAGGTAATGATCTCAGAACAGATGTGCTTGCTGTTACCAAAGTCTGTTGTAGACAGGGGAGAGACCCTGGCAGTGTAGGAAGTCAGTGGAGGTGGCTCAGTTCTTAAGCGGTGGAGGACTTCCAGTGGAGAGAAGAGCATGAATACTGCAGTTGACACTTCTTGCTGGACCTCTGTACTGTATCAGAGATTTTACTGCACCGTAAAATCCAGGCAAGAAGCCAGATGTTACTTCCTGTTCTCCTGGGACTATTTACTGGCTGGAAGCATCTTTTGGAAATTCCCTAGAGGCCCAACAGCATGGGACCATGACAAATCCTTGGTGGATACTTATGTATGTATAGGCATATGTAAGTCCAGCTGTAACAATTTCTATCCAGATCCCAGGATTACAAGAACTGGAAACTCAGACACATGTTCCCGCCAGAATTAATGGGGTCCAGTTGCTGGCTGGTGTGTAGGGTGGCCAAGAAGCTGAAGAGACCGTAGATCATTAGGGCAGAAGTAAGAATGAAAGGGGATAAACAGCAGAGGATAAACCAATGCTTAAAGGATTATTTTGCTCCAAAGGGAGACTGAGAGATGAGCCTAGGTAGGACCTGTCCTGTTACTCCAAACGTCTCTGCTCTTTCTGTGGGCTTCTTTCACCCGGGCTGCAAGGTGCGGGGTTGCCACCGGGCAGCAGCTGTGGCCCAGGCACGGGCAGAGCAATGAGGATGCACAGAATCACTGGGGAGCAGGAACGCAAGGGAAGGGCATGGGTGTGGAGACTTAAATAGAAATACATTGCAAGAGGGGAAGTCTGAAGAAGGAAATACAACGCTAGTTAGGACAGCCCCAAGTTGTGCTGAGGTGCAAGAGGAGAGCTGAGTTACAGTGTGCTTCGTCCCTGTCCTTGAGTCACAGCACGCTTCTGGTTTATGGTTAGTGAACGGTGATGCAGAAAGGCTCTTTGCAGGGAGAAAATAAGGTTCCACAGAACCCTACGTCTGCATCCACTGTGCTAAAAGCTTAAACAGAACACAAATAATAGTGTTAGCATCCTAAAAAAATGTCCTTCAAAGTGGATTCAAGCAGCAGCAGATGCAAAGGGGTAGCCCAAAAAATAATGTCAATGAGAGGAGTAGGAGGCATTCTTCTGCACCCATTCCAGTGAAGGCTCTCCATGGAGAGAGGCAGAATTTGATACAGGATTGTAAGAAAACAAAATTGGGCTCCTGCTTGTACAGGAGTATCCTGAACATTCACCTATCCAAGCCTTTGCCATAGAAAAATACTTTTTGAAGAGAGCGCAAATTTCTCCTGAAATCACAAAATCCCGAGACATGGTACTAGTACGTGAAATGGCTATCATGATTTCCTCTTTCCTTAAGAAGGCAGATCCTGCTGGCAGACCCACAGCAACAAATTCCTGGGAGGGGGGAAAATAAATAAATAAATAAATTACTGGCCTGTGGTACAGCAGAAATAACATTCAGCCTTTGAAACTTCTTAGGCTTAGGGTGTTGATTACAGCAAGCAAAAGGCCTGAACTCCTAGTAACTGAAGGAGGAAGCAAAAAGCATTACTTGTCTCGTGGCCAGGGAAGAGAAGGCCAAGAATTTTTCAGATGCCTGGCTGACCCACTTTTTGTCATGCAGAGACTGGTTGCTGTTGGTAACCTTAACCTGTCTGGAAGAGAAGTGCAGTTACCGGAGTACAGGTTATGGGGTTGGGGTAACTTTGTAGTTGCCGGCTTAACTATGCATGAGAAAAACAAGGAAGATTGCTTACCCATTGACCTCAGCGTTCATCGGGAACCTGAATCAGCAGCAAGTGCTCCGTCATAGTCCAGTCCAAACTCTGCCAGGCGTTAGTCCCGCAGCTATCACTGTTTGGAGATAGTGATGGCAAGGAGCAGCATTTCAGTTTAAGTGGAAATGACTCTTTAGAGGGAAGTTTGCTCGTTTGAATAATTGCCTTTGATGTGGCAAAACATGAACCACACAATGACCTTTTATGCGATCCCAGAAACTTAACTGCGGCAAATCTGAGGGGACTGGCAGTCCCCTTCATTTAATCAACTAACACAGCTGGATAAATCAATGAGTTTTAGGGCAACCAAACCTTTTATTTTGGGGTTGTACAGGTATGGTTTGGGTTTTTTCCCAGGTAAACAAGTATATTCTGCCAAGTATGTTAACCCCGGTCTGGCCTTGGTAGGAATCAGATGGATAATACACCTGGACCTTGGAGATGCTCCTTGTGTGTCAGCTGTCATGATGCAACTTTTATGCCTCTTGGCTCTGCAGGCTGTACTGTGGTGTGCACAAAGGACACGACTATTGGTGAAGGGAGGATGATTGTGAGAACAGTTACTTGAGAATGCCAGGCGTCTTGCCTTCAATGGGGTGGCAGAAAGGAGCTCCTCTTCCAGCCTTCCTCTGCCCTGTGCTATTTGCAGTACCACCAGCAAACCTTACTGGTCTGAAAGGAGCGATGAGTTGCCGGTTGCAATTTCTCACCTCATGGGTTCAAAGGGCCGATTCTCAGACTGTCTTGCCTGAAGCCTGAAAACACTCGTTCCTGGGGCAACTGCAAGAGGCTTTGCCAGAGATAAGGCCACTAAAGCACTGTCTGCAGGGCTTGAGGGGAACTTCAGAACGGGAATCCAGCACAGCCTGATCCTCCATCCGTTTTAGTAAGATTCTGCAGAGCTGGGAAGTAAAATAGACAAATAATAGACTTAAATATACCGATATTCTTTCTTGCTTTTGGTTTTGAGAACAAGCTAGTTCTTTGTGAGGAAGTGAACTCAAAACTCTTAAGTATGCAGACTACAAACTTTGGCTTAATCATTTCTATTAAACAACAGAATGATCTTTGTATAATTCAACAGTGAGAAAACCAACCCTGTTCGTGTCTCCTTCGCGTCCCTTCTACCCTGGGCACTTCCTGCTATTCCGCTGTTGTTCTGTTTTCACGTACTAAATTCACTTTTAGCTGTTGTGAAAGAAGGAAGTGAGTAGACAGAGTCGCTCCCCCGTGGTGTGGCAAAGGACTGAAAAGACATGAACTTGCTAGTTCTGCTGTTTATGAAGACAGACGTTTTTCTTCACATTACATATTAAGTTTTTAAGATGGTAAGTCAGCAGACGCACGTTAGCTCCAATGGCATTAAATTGTACAGCTTAAGACTCTGGCCCCAAGATGGCCAACGCTCTGAAAACTCACATTGTGACAGAGCTGCAATAGTCAGAAAATGCATTTCCTTTTCCCCGTGTGTGACTCTCAGTACTTTCATCTCTGCTAAATGTCAAGTGTGGGGTTTAATTCTGCATTTCCTGGCTTGCGTGCGCCTTCCGCTTTAACCAACAGCAGGCATGGCTGCTGGCGTAGTTTTATCACGCGCTAACATTAACACACTGATAAAAAGAAGGAGCATACTGTGCACTTAACAGTCTTGCCCTAAATACTGTAGGCAAATGTAATCTTTTTAGTGATAACGTGGTCCAGAAGGAGTAAAGGTAAAGCCTGTAAATTCCAATGGCAGGGGGAGCAGGGGAGAGCACAGCTCTATCAGCAGGGCGCAGGACCCCTCCCTTCGCGTGAGAGAGAGGAGGGAAATCCAAATAAGTTCAAAGATTTGGTTGTCCACCAAATATGACAAATAGAAGCTGGTAAGCTGTGGATGTTTGTTAATAAGCACCACGGCTTCCTTGTTAGTTCTGTTTGCTGGAGCTCCTTGTTTTTCCAGGAGCCAGCAATACCTACCGAGTTCCCTACTGCCAGAGCTTTTCTGATGGCAGAGCCTTGGGACGGTGCAGCGAGGTGAGATGGCAGAGCTGGCTGGTTTCTGAATGCTGTAATATTGTATGTGCTCCATAGCTAAATAAAGCAGATCCGCTGATGCTTTGCATTCCCCAGCTCAGCTCCAGCCCCACTCCCTGCGAGGAAATGAAGTGCTGGAGTGCTGCCTTCCAGCTCACAAAAAAAAGGGGCCGACCCACTCCCCAGAGGGATGGTTAGTTCTTGGGGACAGGCAGCCGATGGCAAGAGGTAGCCTGGCACTAGGGCAGTGTCTGGGGTTATCACAGCCTGGGCTTTCATCGCTGCTCACACGGTGGCCCCAACAGCATAGGTCTGCCTTGAGGGAAGCTGTGAGCATAAGGTAGAGTTCATGGAATTGTCAGAGTTGGAAAGGACCTCTAGAGATCATCCAGTCCAACTCCCCTGCCAAAGCAGGGTTGCCCAGAGCACATCACTCAGGAGCATCCAGGCGGGGCTTGAAGATCTCCAGAGAAGGGGACTCCACACCCTCCCTGGGCAGCCTCTTCCAGGGCTCTGCCACCCTCACAGGAAAGAAGTTCCTCTTTGTATTTGAATAGAACTTCCCATGTTCCAGCTTGTGCCCGTTGCCCCTCATCCTGTCACTGGGAACCACTGAAAAGCTCCCTCAAACCACCCTTTAGATACTTGTAAACATATATAAGGTCTCCCCTCAGCCTTCTCTTCTCCAGGCTAAAGAGTCCCAGCTCTCTCAGCCTTTCCTCATCAGGGAGATGCTCCAATCCCTCCATCATCTTTGTTGCCCTCTGCTGTACTGTCTCCAGTAGTTCCCTGTCTCTCTTGAACTGGGGAGCCCAGAACTGGACGCAGGATTCCAGCTGTGGCCTCACCAGTGCAGAGCAGAGGGGGAGAACGACCTCCCTGGACCTACAGGCCACACTCTTCCCTGTGCAGCCCAGAGTTGCTGCCGCTGTGCCTGAAAAGCAGACTTAAAGGCTCTCCCTGAGGGAACGTTCCCTGGCTTGAGCCAGCTCACCTGGGAGTAAACTAAAACCCTCTTGGCAACCATGGGACTTCAAAGCTGTTTTTTTTTCCCCTCTTAACGATTTCCTTCTAAACACGTCAGTTTGTGACCACGGCTTTGCAAGTCCGAAGGCTCTTGGAAAAAACCACCAGCTCCTTCCCGGTCTTGCTGGCGGCATGTGTGCCAGGAAGCACGGCCAGCTCTCCCGGGCTGGCTGGCACCTTCCCTCGCTGACTGCCTGCCGGGACAATATGAGGGGCTGCTCCCTGACCTCTGCCAGCGGCGGTGTCCTGGGAGGCCTGGCTGTGTCCTGGGAGACCTGGCTGTGTTGTGCACGCTCCGTCAGGCACCACTGCAATATATTCTCTTTGCTGGCAAAGCATGCGGTGTGTGGCTGGGGGCACTTTGCTGCACCCCCATTAGAGGGTCGGGATGTCGGTGTCGCTCCCCTGTGGCTGCCACTGGGGTCCCTGTCACCACGCCTGCCGTGGCGGTGGCAGCAGAAGGCAATCGTGCCCTGTACTGAAGGGGTGTGCATGTCCCAAATTCAGTGTTGTTTGTGTCCCATCTCCCAGCAGGGTCTGTGATGCTTCCACCCGTCCTGCCCGTTAAATTCCTCGGTGCCACGTGGGAGAGCGTGGGCACCCTTGGCACACAGCAGCAGACAACTGCCCTCCTGTTTCCCTGACCTCCATAGGAATTCATGTAGATGGGCTTTGTAAGCCCTGGAAGGAGGACTCACAGCCTACCCAGCTCCTTACATCCTGGGTGAGAATTGCGTTTGTTTTTTCCCCCCGGGCCCCACTATGGTATTTCCACCCCGGGGACCCCACGCACCCTACACTCACCACTCCTCAGGGCTTTTCCAGATTGCACCGTAGGTTGGGGCTTGTACAGCAGCAGCGTAAAACAACCCAATCCTGTGCCTGCTGAGACAGAAACTGGAGGTGTGGGACGGTGCTGCTGCTGCCTCGCCTCACCCAGGAGAGGGGCTGCTGTACCAACACCTCTCCCCTCTGAATCCAGAGAATTAAAACTGAGTTCATAGAATCACAGAATGGTTAGAGTTGGAAGGGACACTAAAGATCATCCAATGCCACCCCCTGCCCTGGGCAGGGACACCTCCCACCAGACCAGGTTGCTCCAAGCCCCCTCCAACCTGGCCTTGAACCCCTCCAGGGATGGGGCAGCCACAGCTTCTCGGGGCAACCTGGGCCAGGCTCTCACCACCCTCACACCAAAGAAGTTCTTCCCCACATCTCATCTCCATCTCCCCTCTTCCAGTGTCAAACCCTTCCCCCTCCTCCTAGGGCTCCCCTCCCTGATCCAGAGTCCCTCCCCAGCTTTCCTGGAGCCCCTTGAGGGACTGGAAGGGGCTCCAAGGTCTCCCCGGAGCCTTCTCTTCTCCAGGCTGAACCCCCCCAACTCTCTCAGC
>VXAK01005240.1:54199-66311 GCA_013399435.1 Arenaria interpres | reverse complement strand
GGAAACGATGAAGTAACGGCAGGGGGTGGGAAACAGGATGGGGGTTTCGTGGGCCTGTGGCTTGCTCCGCACACTGGGTTACATGGCCCCTCTTAAACCACATTTCCTAGTCGAGGTTTGATCAGTGTTGGCGTCAAAGCGCCGCTAGATAAACCTGTTGGGGAAATACTTGCTCCTCCCCAGGAGGGAGGGAAGGATGCCAGCTGTGATTCACTTCTCTGCTTTACGGGTTTTGAATAAACAGCCCATCTGGCAGCTTCTTGTGAAGAAAATCCTGGCGTTATGTCTAGAGCGTACGGTCCCCTTTCCAGGAGGTCTCCCTCACTGTCAAAAGATTGAAGGGCGTTACTAGATGTGCTATTTCTGATTCCTAGAAAAAAATTTTCTCGGTGGGAAAAGTTACATGTAATGACTGACTGTTGACATCAGCAGGCATATGTGCTTTGAAAGGTCACACCGTCCCTCAGCCCGATCAGCTGATGCAAAGCATGTAACCAACCTGTTTGTTTCATTCCAGTGAGCTGGGGTTGACAAACCATGAAGGAAGAAGGAGGGGATCCTGAAGCAGTGACAGGCTGTTTGCTCCCGGACTCTGTCCAAGGAGACTGCTTGTCTATCAGTGCTGCTCCCAGGTATGACACTGAAGTAATAGTGTGTCTCTTCCACATGCCTAAAGGTGCAGGGCTGAGCTGAGGTCTTACTTACCCTCACAAACCACTCTCTCCATTAGTTTTGGGAGTAGAACTGCTGTAGCCTTGTCTTATGCTGCCTTACATGGTCAAACTGCACTCTGAAGTTGTTGCAGGACTAGAGGGAGCTGATCCAAGGGGAAACTTTTTTTTTTTTTTAAATAAGGTGATTTGTTTTATCTGAACCCCATCATCACATGGCTGCACATGTTGTTAGCCTTGTCGTGGCAGTATGAGGAAAGAGTCTGGCACGGGCAGCTGGCAGCGACGGCCAGGATTGCAGCAGCCCATATCAATGACAGCCTTAAGCTGCTGTGGTACCAGAGCAGCAGCTCCTCGTGCTGTAATCTCCTGCTTGCCCTTGGAGGGGTAGGATTGGTTGGGGTTTTGGTGGTGGTTTTCTTTTTCCAGACCAAGGACTGAAATAAGCAGGTTTGTTTCTAAAATATTCATGTACTTAAAAAGTAGCACAAATAATGAAAACGGTATTTGAGGAAAGTTACTCCTTCTCTGCGTTCCTTATGCACAGATCGTCTGTGTTTTGGGACATGAAGAGCAATGGTGGAGAAGCTTCCCTCTGTGAAGTGACTGTTGGGGATCAGAGGGTTGTAAGGTTTGTTTTGTTGTTAACCTTTTACTCTGTTTTTCCTGGAAACCCTGTGAATGCACTGACCTTGCTCGCCCTTCCAAGGCAAGGCAGCTGGTCTCCTCCAGTATCCCAGCCAAAATCTCCACTTTGGTTGTTAGCGAGTCAGCATTCTGCAAAGGTCAGAGGTGCATCTTAGCTACAAGTCTACTCAACACAGAAGCACCTAAGGAATGTTTGGGTTTTTTTTTTTTAAATCTGCATGGGAATATTTACTTCATTTTTCAGTACTAATCCCTTCTAGGGGTTTCTTTGGCCCTTACAGCTGTAACACTGACAGCACCCCTGAGATAAGAGTGTGTTGCCCTCTTCATTTTATGGAAGAGGAAATAAATTTGAGCCTGCAGGGTCCCACGCCATTCCCTGACCACTGGGTCTGGTTCCTCTGTCCTACCACTCTTTACCAAAATAGCAGAAGGATACAGCTGGTGGAGGGGGCAGAGCAGATAGTCACAATCTGCTTTTTTTAATTGCATATAAGTAAACAAAACAGATGAAGGAAGAAACTTGCACAAAATCTCCTGTAATCTCTGTTAGCTGCTAGGAACTAAATTCAGATTTCATGAGAAACACTCTTGTTCCGTCCACTTTTTTTTTTCTTTTATGAAAAGCATCCTCTGTTACTTGAGTGGGGGGAAAAAACCATGAAGTCTGCTCACATTTACCCTGCTCAATCTCATCATCAGTGCTCAGTGGGTGTTTTAAGTGAAGCTCCTGCCTGAAAGACCTTGTGGCATGAGGCCTTGCAGTAAGGACTGAGTCAATTCCTCCTCTGGTGTTTCCAGAAGTGTGAGCTGGAGTACGACAGTGCTCTGCTCAGAGCCTGTACTATTAGTCTCAGAAGCCTCACAAGGGGTTGTGCAGGGTGGCCAAATGCTGGTGGCTGAGGTGGCAAGTGGAAACTGAGGGTTTGTGGGGCTCTTCTCCAGCTTTCCTTGCAAGTGTCTTCGCTTGAGGTCTACAGAGAGCCCCTCTTACTGAGTTAGTGCTGATCACGCTTTGGCCCAAGGATTCCTACTCACTCCTCTCTGTCATTCTGTAAGCTCCTGCCCTACCAACTTTTTGCCTTCCACTCCTCTGCTGCCCCAGGAAGTTGTGTGGCTGTGCTGGGAGCTGCTGGAGTGGAATGCTTTAGTTTTATCCTCTCCAAAAGAATTGCCCATCCACTATGGCTCTCGGTGTGGAGTTAGATGGCACCTGCCCTGCCCTGCTCACCACCCAGCCGTGTGTTCCTGCCCTCTGCAGCAGTGGACCGGTTCTGGAAGCTCAAGAGAAGGGTGTTGGGATGTGGGGATGTTTCAACTACAGCTTTCCAAAGTGCTGTGCACGGGGCATACAACGCAGCTGCCCTAGGGTCTCCACACCAGGGAATCCTTGCTATCCCTGTGGGGTTGAGGTGGTTTAAGTTCTATAATGTTCTTTCCTTCTGCTAGTGAGCATGATAAATTTCGTGAACAGAGCCAGGAAGGATGGGTTTAACTTGTGACATCTAGAAGCATCAGTGGTAAGGAGAAGGGACCCTGAATAACATGTTTCCTTTGAAATTGCACACATAATATACCTTGAAATGAATATACTCTACAGCTTTCTAGTATTAGGGCCTGAATCTGTACTTCTGGGAAGCCTCTAGGAAAGCCAGATTTGTTGTGGGCTCCTAGTTATCCTACTTAGGGCTGAGGGCTGTTGTCTGTGGGCTTTGCAGTTGTTCTTCCTTTATATATTTAAATTCACCCTTAGTTTCTTAAATGAAGTACCAATATCCTAGAACAGCTTCTCTCAGCTCGTAAAATAGTGCAAACATGCCAGGTCGTTTGTGTTGAATTCCTCTTGGATTTTCGTGCTCTAAAACCCCAGCTCCGTTGTATTTATGTCTCTCCAGTGGGATCACGGAAGGAAAAGAGCCATCACCAAGTCATCGCTGGGAGGAGAGCAGCACGTTGGACCTGCCTTCTGCTTGTGACCTGGCGGAGCGCTTTCTGCCTCCACACAGCTCTGAAAACAGCGAGGAGCTTTTTTGTTCTGTGGATACTTTTCCCTCTCTGCCCACAGGTAACAACAGCTTCTGCCTCTCCACGTGCGCTTCCTTTAGCCCGTACGTTACCTCTTTAGGCAGCGTGTCATTTGCCTGACAGTAGTCTGTGACTGTAACAGCATCTGCTTTGTCTTAAAACAGTTCACTAGAACTACAGTCGGTTCCAGCTTGACACAATGTGAACTGAGGGTCGATGAGACACAGGAGAGGAGTTCGGAGGATACTGTCAGCTGCTAGTGTTTTGACAACACTTTTTCTTCACGTTTAGTGTATTCTCAGAGGAAGAGAGTTACTTGAACTAAGCAACAGAGCAATCCTCCAGGCATCAGTAGGAAATACTGTCTTGAATTACCGTAGTCAGCAGGAAAAGTTTTTAATCCTTTCCTTGCGTTCTTCACATGCTCATCATTTGTCTTCCACTCATGAGCTCAGGATGTGGCCTCTGTAGCCCTTTACTTTGAAATTGTCACAGTGAATGTGTGCTTGTGCTATTGACATGAGTGTGATGAGAACTGCTTCAGTTCAGCTCTTGGGAGACAGCAGTTTCCTCACTTGAAGCAGGACGGATTCCCGCAAGAGTAGTGTTTTAGGTCAGCCCCTGCTCCAGATTCTCAGCAGTAGTGGCATATCTGAGGAGATCAAGGGATCGCTGGCGCATTCCGACCCAGTCAGTATGATAATATTGGGGGGGAATAAAATCTGATCAGCAGATAACGTGTGGAGATGGTTTGTCAAGGCGCCTGAGCAGGTGGAACGTCACTGCTGAGGTTTCTGGTTGCTTTGGAGTCTTAAGTATTTTAAAAGTAGAGTTTGGCTCTTTTTCTGCCTCTGACACTGTGTGGTTTACTTTGGCCTAGTTCCAAGAGGTCACCTTGGAATTAGGTGTGTGAGTTTTTTTCAGTGGGAATTCCACTATTTTGTACGCTAAACAGATATGCTAACAGGATCTACCAAACTAATCTAGGCCTGTTGATGCTGACTACTTGACTGTGCAGTTGTCTTCACCTCTCACGGTGGTACGTCCAGAACTGTCATGAAATCTGCAAAGATTTCAATCTTGCTTTGATTTTCCTGTGCAGACCAGGAAGTCACGTGTCTTACATTACTACTGATGGAAATCTTCTACTGTAGCCTCTACTTCAAACCGAGATCCATATCACACTCCATGACCCATATTGCATTAGAGGAATAGTGTATCTGGTTTGAGGTTTTCCTTTGTTTTTTGTGCATAAGAGTGGTGACCACCACTACGAGGAATGTCCTGAGCAAGCCTTTTCCGCTGTTATGGGGGAGGAGGATGGGGAAGTTCCTCTAACAGTGAGACAGGATGGAAGGCATTTGTCTGCTCAGGTTTCACAAGCCCCGTGTAGCAGGTATGAAGAAATTCTGGGAGCCGTGAGGCAATTCCTGCAATGTTGGTAGAGCAGCTTAGTTGCTCAAACACCATTTAGTGTGGCCTGGGGCAACGGGGGTTGATTGCTGTCGTGGCTGGGATGCGTGGAAGAGCTGCGTGACCACTCAGCAGTCCTAAGACTGGTCTGAGGCACAGCCACAGTGACATATGTGGAAATGCAGACAGTCAGCTCTAAACCCAAATGACGGCATTGAGCAAGTCCTTTACGGCGCACATGTGGAAGATGTAGCTAAAGCTCAGCACCAAGGTATGCCGAGAGGCTGGGTCTGGCCTCCTTGCTGTCTCCAACACCCGTTGGTGTCAGCGGGGATTCCAGGTGTGCTGAGGAGGGCAGATCAGCCCTGTGCACCCTCTCCTTCATTGCTTGTTTTAGAGACCCCTTGCAGCTAAATCCCCTTTGCAATAATTGTGGGTTGCACGCTGTGAAACGTTCCTTACCCTTACTCCCTTAACCGGGAGTGAAATAACCAAGTATCGTGTTGGACGCTGTTCATGCTTTGAGCATCTCTTTCTCCTTATAGCAGTCTCAAACCAATATACAAACTCACTTGAGCTCTCTGTTTTGAGACAACTTCAGCTTTCTAATCCCTTGAGTTTAGTCAGTGTGGCAGAAAAGGTGGGAGGACGAACTGGGGGTGTTCAGCCTGGAAAAAAGGAGGCTGAGGGGGAGACCTTCTTGCTCTCTCTGGCTACCCAGAAGGAGGGCGTAGCGAGAGGGGGTTGGTCTCTTCTCCCAAGGAACAGGAGATGGGAGAAGACGAAACAGCCTCAAGTTGCACCAGGGGAGGTTTAGGATGGATATTGGGAAAAATTTCTTCACTGCAAGGGTTGTCAGGCATTGGAAGAGGCTGCCCAGGGAAGTGGTGGAGTCACCACCCGTGGAGGTATTTAAAAGACGTGTGAAGAAGGAGCTGAGGGACAAGGGTTAGTGGTGGGCTTGGTAGTGCTGGGTTAACGGTTGGACTCCATGATCTTAAAGGTCCCCTTCCAACCTTGACGATTCTATGACTCCATGGTTTTTAAAACAGTCTGCCTGTGTCAAATGTTCCTGCATGAGCAAGTTCTGTCAAAAGCATCTTGGGAAAGGAATCTCCTTTGCTTGTTTGTTTCCTCATGAAACATTGTGAACTTCTCCTGTGACACAAAGTAAATTAGGAGAGTGGGGGTGGCTCCAGCCTGCAGTATGAGCAGGAGGTTGCATCCTGGGGCTTGGGCGGGATGGATGATGAGTCTTCTCATCAAACGTGAGAGATTTTTATTAGGAGTGACGATCTTCCTTGGTGGTTCAAAAGCGTTTCCAAAAGCCCATTAGGTCTCTGGGAATGCAACAGCTTCCTTAGGAAAGAAGTGGACTGACAGGACAGGCTGTGTTTTCTGACACCTGTCACATGCAGTGGACTGAGACTGATTAAAATATCATGCCATCCCAGCCTCAGGAGTCGGAAATGGATACGAAGGTGTTCCTAGTGCCTGAGTAACTTCTAATAGGTCTTATTAGTCTAGAGATGCTCCGTCACTTGTAATAGCAGAAGATAGTGCCCATTAGCCATGAAAACAGGGCCTTAGGAAAGCAGGCATCCCTAGGCAAGAAACCAGTCGTCCTGTGGGAATGCTACTGAATGTCTAAGTTGGGTGTAAATGACTTGTTTTATGATTTGTACAGGAGTGAGGGTTTGCTCCTGCAACACACATGCCTGCTCTTAGCTTATTGTCATGGAGGGTTCAAGTGTTTAAGCACTAATAGGCTGAGAAAATTAAAATGGATCAGTGAACTTTTCAATATGCTTCTTTTTTTTTTTTTTTTTTTAAACCCCATACTGGAAAAGAATAATACAAAAAATGCATTGTTTATAGTGTTTCTAATCCATCACTCAATAGCACAGTGCTGCAGCAGCACCTCGCCAGTTCCTCTAGATGAAGAAAAGTTGCCAGCGAAAGTTCTAACTTGGCAGCGCTCAGGTGTGTGTGTGGGAAGCCTGAAATTATTTGGATTAATATTTGAAAGGCAGCTAATAAATGTTGTTTACAATGGAATAAGTCACTGGCAGTGTTCCTTTTTCTTGCAGGGCACTGAACCAGAGCATACCAGGGACAGTGGAAGCATAGTCTTTGCCTGGAAAAATCGCAGCCTAAAAAAGGGTTAGAGACTGGTCTACGGGTGTGGTGTAGGCAGGGTCCTGGGCTCTGCTCGTGCTGGGTTTGCCGGCGTAGCCCTGCAGTGACGATGCCAGGCTTGGGGACACCCTGTGAGAGCTCAGCCATGGCGCCCTGCCTGGGAACCTGCCTGTCTGCAGCGCTCAGCCCCTTCCCGCTCCCTGAGGCCAGCTGTCCTGGAGGAACGGGTCTCCTCCTTCCTCCTGTAGCCTCTCCTTGTAGCACTTTTTTCTTTGTAAGAAGCAGTTAAAAAGCTTGTGTCCTTAGGAGAATGGATGGGTAGACAGGGTCACCCAGTGGAAGATACGTGGAAAATGCTCATGTGTTTTCTCACAGGAACAGAGATGAGAGGAAGGATGACAGTAGGAGAGGAAGGGTGATGCTGGAGAGACTGGGTGGAGCAGGAAGACAGTGGGGTTGGACAGCCTGTGTGTATCTAAAATCTGGCTAGCTTTAAAAAACAAAACAAAACAAAAAAAAGCCAGTTTGGGGGATAGAGGTGTTCAACATTTAATTGCCTCACCAAAAGCACTACTTCAATTCCTGCAATTTGCTACAAATTTGAGGCCAGGCTTACCTTTGGTTGTTTTCCATGGACTGCCCTGACCTCTCTCTTGCAGCCGGAGCCCCAGGCTGCCCCTGACCCTGCTTCTTATTCCTGCTCCATCCTTAGCGCTGATACTCAGGTGCCACGTGAGGAGTTGGCTCAGGGAGTTGGACCTGCTTGCTGGGCAGCCACGTGAGTATTTGTGTGGATGAGATGGGGACAGCTGCTCTTCCTGACAGCAACAGAGGCGTTCGCCAAGACACAGCCGTCTGCAACGTGTCCTGTCTTTAATATGGGGTTACAGTCTTTCCAGAGTGGTGGCTGGTGGAAAAAGCAGCGTTGGAGCATTTATTGCTTTTCCCATGCAAGGAGCCAGGCTGTAGATTCCTTTTGGTCGGTCATGTTTTTTTAAGGCTTCCTTCAAGAATGGTCTGGTTGGAACAAGTGTTGGGGGCTTGGTGGAAATGGAGAAGAACTGTTTCACTGGAGCCTCCCTGGCTCCAGGCAAATCAGTGAGTCTGGGCCATGGCACTGCTGCTGAAACTCTGTCTGAAGTCAAGAGGACACCTGATTGCAAGATTATCCCAGTTTAAAAATAAAAGCTGTCATGATTTTGGGGCTGTTGCAGTTGCTTCCTGGGTTTTCAATTAACCAAGCGTGTGTCTTAAACAAAGCAGAGGTTTCCAACCTGGTAGCACAGCTGACAGTTGTATGGGCGACTGGGATTCCTCTGGAAAAAATGCTACACATCCCCAGTGAATTCACATGCCTGCTTTTGCAGTGAGTTGTTGAGTCTTTTATTAGCAACTGAGAAGTCACGTTAACGTGGGGGCATGTGTTCTGACTTGTCCTTAAATGCCCTCTCCTGTTTATCACGTCCACTTGCCTGTCAAGAGTTGCTTAATCGCTTTTGCAGAAGTGGGTTGTGTTTACTGAAGAGTCTGGCGTGGTTTGCACTTTTTCTGTGTGGGGATTGTACACAAGGGCTGACGTAGAAGCTGAAAACGGAAGGAGCAGGCTGTGCTTCTCGTGTCAGCAGTAACCTTTCAGGGCTGGCACTTTGACGATTCGGTTCAGCCCAGAAGTCAGTGTATTCATTCATTACTTGGTATAGGAGTTACAGTTTGGCTGTCTGAGCTACCAAAATTGCAGAATTCTCAAGCTGGCTTTTTGTCTGGCCATGCTGAAGACAACCTCAAAGTTAAAGACTTTTATGTATATTCTCATTTAAGAGGTCTGCATTAAGTTTGTAAATCCAAAACAGGAATTGTAAATCACTTTCAGACTGAGCCAAAACTGAGCTAAGAAGGACTTGTACTCGCACTCCTGGCTGCCGTGGTTAGATACAGAAACTTCTGATAGTCTCCCTTTTACCAAAAAGCCACAGATTGCCCAAAGAATATTTTACTTTTTGGCTTCATGTGGAGATAGAATCGTAGAATCATCTAGGTTGGAAGGGTCCTTCAAGATCATCTAGTCCAACCATCAACTCTGAATGCGTTAGGTGAAGGGGAGGGTGCTGTGCAAAGGTACTTTGTGTTGTTACAGAGTCTCCTTTGAATGCAGGAAGTTAACATGCTCTCCCACCTCCAAACCTTCTTCACTTTGAGCTGTGATCTTGAACATCGTCGGAATTAATGTTTTTTTTTTCAGGCAGATGACCCGTGCGTAACTACCTTGGACTTGCTGAAGATCCCAGCCCCTCTTTTGTGAAGTATTGGATTTTTAATGATTTTTGGTTTGTTTCCTGCTGCCCTCTAGTGAGCAGTGTTACCCGTTTCCGATGCTACCAGCCTTGCATGCTTGGAACTTAGAGGAATAGTTGTTTATTTTTTGCTTCAGCCGGTGGCAGGGATGCAAGTCGCTGGGTCGAGCTCAGGCCCGTGTCACTTCACTGCTCTTGAGAAAGGGTGCTAAACAGTCCCCACGGCTGGCATGGGAACACTTCTTAGGAGGGTTGGTGGCATGTTGTTTGCTGCACGGATCTTGGCATAAGGTGGCTGATGTTGCCCGTTGGTGAAGTATTTGTTTTTGTCTGGGAATAGCCTTCCTAATTCTGTCTCTCACAGCTACAGCCCTGCTGGGATCTGATTTTTCTTATGTAAATGAAGCGTCTTTAAAGCTTGGTTGTATCATGCTTTTTTTGGGGTGGAACTGTCACTTTTTTAGCCTTTCCAGAAGTTCTCTTTTTAGCAACTTTATGTTTTATCCCTGATACCGGTGCAAACATCCAGTTATTTGTCAAGGTGGGTGATTTGTTTAGCTTACCAAAAGCAAAGAAGCACCTATTTTCAAGTGAACATGTTTTGTTATTTTTTATTGACGATTTCTAACCAAGTACACTCTCAAATATTAGATTTTCCTTAATACTTTAGTCTTTTCGAAAGGAGCAAAAAAAGGTGAAATGTTTCAGATCCCAATAGTTTTGTGTAGATGTTGTGGGCTCAGTGGACCTGAATTTATGCAGCTCCACCGAAGTCATGGGCAGGCCCTTGGGTTGGGTAACGACGTGTCTCTGGTGAGTTTGGCAGCATTAACTTTCCAAGCATCACTTTGTGGCCCAGTTGCGTTGAATATGGAATGATGCTGCAGGGTGGAATTCACGCTGCCTTACATAAAAGGAGTACAGGGAAACCGCATGACTCAAAAAATAAAGCACTCTCAGCACCCCTGAGTCGCTGAAGGTCTTACATCTTTTGTGAATTAATTTTTCAGCAATGTGTTACGTAAAGCATGCAGCCAAAAATAAATCCTGGAAGATAAAAAGACAGTGCTTTATCTTTCACACTCTGAGGAAGAATACTAATCCTATTTTAAGGAGAATTAGAGCACCATGCTTACATCAGTAAGGGAAAGAACTGAGACATGTGACTTGCCTTTTAGAATTTAATGCTTCTGAATACCTCTATGTTCTGTGAAGATGAACAGTTTGTACTAAACCATTAAAAATTAGCAATCAAGTCCAGAGGAAATGCTCTTCAGTTACAAAGACCAGGAGTTGCACTTCAGTTCTCAGGTTGTCCGATGGAATTCTGGGGTCCTGCCTGTAAAGGAAAGCTCAGGAGTTTGGCTCTCGGAGGTGCCGGGGAACAACTCTGCGGTGCCACTGGGTGCTGTGGGCTAGGGCTTCGTATTGACTTGTTTCGAGTTGCGTCTTCTGCTCAGAGTGAATTCTCTTCTGCCACCTATTCCGTATTTTCTTCCCAGAAAAAGAGGATTTGGTAGGTTCATGCTCGTTAGGCACACAGTTTCAGCTGTATCCACCAACCTAATTACCAAGCCTTTTAACATGGGAAGCAGCATAATATGCACGTTGTCTCTGAGTCCTTAAAAAGCGCTGGCACAACACACAACTTGGAATTTGTATATTTGAAGGTGACTTTGAGGGACCATCACTCTTGTTTCCTTTCATTCATTGTTCTTAATTGAGCATATAGTCTAATTAAACCCTTGCCAGCCTCTCTGTAGAGGCAGAAACAGAATGGATTGATTTCCAATTTGGGACTCTCCCATGAAACTTTAAACAGTGAAGTGGTTTCTAAATGTCCTCAGTTTCTAAATGTTTCTAAGTGGTTCTATATGTTGGCAGGGGTTTTGTTTCCTCCCTGAAGCCAGTCCTAAGCAGTTGCCTATCAGATTCGTAACTGGGTGCTGTAGCCTTGTACTGACAACTACTGCAGGATTACTATGGAGCTTAGGAGCATGGTGGCGTCAGGAGTGGACCTGACCTGAAATAAATTCCTGTTTTTTAACAAGTCAACTTTGGTTAATAAATGCAACAGACTGAGTATCTATGGAAAGTACTGGGGGTACTGGCTTGGGAGTTCTTTTTGATGACACATGAATGCTTGTGCTTGTGGTGTTGGGTTTAGAGCTTCTCCAGCTCTGGTAAGTGTGATGAAGATGAAGTTTTTGTTGCTGGCCCTGGGCAGTAACTTTCACAGGTCGCACTGACCCAGAGCTCCCCACTGATGGCAGCTCGTGCTGGGCTGCTCGGCTCCCTGCAGGACTGAATGCTTCCCCGTGCCTTGATTGCATTCATACATTTCTTCAGGCTGGCATAACAGACCTGCTTTCTAGGACTGACTGCTGAGTCCTGATGGCCGAGGGGGGAGACCTTGTGGCTGAAGATCCATGCACTTCAAGGTTTGCCTGTTTCTTACCCCAGGAAGTATTTCAGGTGAAATCTAATAGCAAAGAACTGATGAGATCTGTGATCTGAGCCAGACTCTCAGAGGCGGTCTTTTTCTTTTCCTGAAATCACCATTTTGCAAAGATGTTGCTGAGTATTTAAAGGGGGATGATACACCTAGGACTTCTGTCCCCGTCAATGAGCTGAAGCAAACAAATATGCCACACATTCAAGACTGAATGTGTTTGTTCAAAGCCAAATTCTGCTCTTACCTTCTTACGGTCCTTTTCCTGTCAAATCACAGAATCCCATGGGGTTGGAAGGGACCTCTGGAGATCATCTAGTCCAACCCCCTGCCAAAGCAGGTCCACCCAGAGCAGGTCCCACAGGAACATGTCCAGGTGGGGTTTGAATGTCTCCAGAGAAGGAGACTCCACCACCTCTCTGGGCAGCCTCTTCCAGGGCTCTGCCACCCTCAATATAAAGAAGTTCCTCCTC
>VXAK01005240.1:0-53849 GCA_013399435.1 Arenaria interpres | reverse complement strand
CCCCCAACCTGTCCTGGTGCAGGGGTTTTTTCTCCCCAGGTGCAGCACCCTACACTTGCCTTTGTTGAAGTTCATCAGGTTAAATCAGTCATGGTGACTGCTCTGTGACCCTGGACATGGCTCTCAGCTGCCGTGGGCTCTGTTCCTTGTACCCGTGGTCTCTGTGCCTCTCGCTCACATTAGCTCCATGGGGCAGCAATTGTTCTGTGCCCCACAGTTACCTACGGTGCAGGGGACAGGGAAGTCTGTAGCTGCCTTCTGGGCTAACAAAGCTCAGCAGCACCTTGTACCTGCCTGACTCAGGTACAAAGACCTGACATTTTAAACTTCTGAAGGAAGCATCTCCTTGTTTGGTCAGAGAAGGTGAAACAAAGTTCAGAGCAAGGAACAGTAAATACTCCAAATGGAACCATTAAGCCATGAATCAGAGAACACATTTGTCCCATTCACCATTGAGAACAAGATGTGTTTCTGAGGTAGCTCATAACTCTTTAGGTTGTTTTCCATTTTAGACATTAAGCCTGTACGTTGTGAACATGAAGCAGAGTTGCTGTTGTGCACTATGGGATCTAGAGCCTGGATACTGAGTTGCCAAAATGTGCTTACAGGTAGCAAGGCTCACTAACTGAATGGATGCTGCAGATCCCTTACATTCGTAACAGATTTTTAGGGAGGCTTTTGTTTTCCTGTGTGCAAAAATGTGTGTCAGAGCTGATTGACAAGGCCTGGTGCAAATGAGGATTTAAGCTGTTTTGTCAGTTCTTTATTGACACACAATACAACAGGAAGCATCTCCAGAGAAGAAAACACAGGACGGGGTAGTATGAGAATGCCCAAAGTGGGTCAGTGATGGCTGCTTGAGTGGTAATTTGTCTTCAGCAGCAGGTACCGGTGGTATTTAAGAGCAGTACAAACAGAACTGATCCCATCCCTGCAAGCCTTTAGGTTCCAGGACTTCTGGTGTAGGAGCCACAGATGGCATATCACTGTGTCACTAGCTCCTGATGAATGATCCTTCCAGGAATTTGTCAAAGTGCTTCTGGACCTCTCTGTCTCTCTCGATGTGGGAGTGGGACTGTGGGGAGCCACTGGCTCTGGTTTGCATCTTTTGCTTCCTTTGGTGATTCGAATCTCCTGAGTTCCTGCAGGCCAAGAAACAGCATATGATCACTGTTGTTTCTTTCTCCAAGCCATTTGTGGTCTTACAGACATCTTACACAGTCTCCCTCTTGTATTTTTTCCCGGCTAAAGAAACACAGTGTGGTTTGTTTTTTTTTATCTCAAAGAAAAGCCATTTCAAGACTTCAGGCAGCTTTAGACTGTGCTTCTGTGTGTCCCTTCCAGCTTGTCCCTGATCTTTTGGAGATGTGAGGACAAAAACATGACACCACTGAGGTCAGTCTGTCCTTGGTTTTAGTTCTTTGTGCATTGTTCTTCTAGAATTTTTTCTTTTTCTCTCTTTTCTCCCCAATGTTGTACCTGTATTAGAAGAAGGGAAGTCTTCCCTTGCTGGGCACTGAGCTACGCTCTCAAAAAGGTGCTCTCTAGAAAGATCCCTTGCTACCTAAGTAATATAAGGCTAGGGTCCCTGCAGGGATGTCAAAGCTGTCTTTTGCTCTTTTCCTGGTATTTTCGTTGACTCCAGTCTGTTCACATGCTTTGTTCTGTTCTTTCCTTACCTTGTAATATTTCTTACTTTTGCACTTTCACCGCCTTGTCTCCTATTCTGTGCTAAATTGTGGTGGTGTTTTTTCCCCCACATGTCTCCATTGTCCACATACAGCCACCTGCCTGCTGGGGATTCAGGGTAACGTGGTCCCAAAAAGTATAGAGACCTTCCAGTAGATGGTCCTCGAAACCGCATGGGAATATTTACTCTGTCAGCCTGTAATTAAAGACTAGAAATCCTAAATGCCGTCCTCCCACACTGTGCTGTTTGCTTAGTGTTCAACGTGATCCCTAAATCAACTGTTATTGCTGGACTTTTATTTCAGGAAACTTCATGGTTTTTATTGGCTTTGCTTCCAAAACCCTGATGGCACAGTTTTCAATAAAATGTTTGCTCTGCCTCTGCCTTTGATGTTTGCTGTGCTTGTAATCCTTGTATTTTCCAAGGAGGTTTTCCGGCCGTTCCTGGTTATAAGGCTCAAGGGTTTGGCTTAGACTTGAAATGGCAAAACTAAAATGTGAAGACAGTGTTTTAGTGATTTACAAAGGTCAGACAGGCCTATGAGTCAGGTTCAGCAAAATAAATGTGATCCTACTTCGGCAGCCAGTGCAGGGATTTACTGTGTGTAGGGGAATCTGCGTATCCGTATAAAATGTCATGATGACAAACTATCATTGGCATTCATTTCAAAAAGGAGGCTGCACAAAAGCTCACGCCTGCTTTCAAGATGCCATATACCTAATTTCATTACTGTAACAAATGCATTTGTAGCTTTTCTTAAAGCTCCATCTACTGGAGATGACCGACTATGAATGCTTTACTTTTAAACTGACAACAGCAGCCTGGCTGTTAGCTGTAGAATATCATAAAGCTCTAAAAAGTGCACACGTGGCACATGCAAACAATATGTATCTATTTTAGGTCTCATTAATCTTTTACCGGTTGTCTGGTGTGAGAGAGGCCTAGTTCACTTGCCGGCACACAGCCCTGCCACCTCAATGCCAGGCAGTGGGACATGCAATAGGTGGGCAGAGCTGTGCCTCCTGCTGAGACTGGGGTCTTTTAATCTTGTCTTGCCCTGCGGCTCTGCTATGAGAGTCCCCGGGGTCCATTTCTGCCTTATCTTTATCTGAACTGTCTTTCCAACCTGGGCTTTTATTTCTGTCGTCGTAGCTATCAGTGTTCGTCCGTTGCTGTGACCTAATTTAATTCAGGCTGCAGTAATATCATTATGGCAGTTGTTCCTAAGGTGGCTGCAAGGCAGTTTTGTACATACTCAACGCCAATGCTGTTTTATCTTAACCAGGCCAGTTAGTGAGCGTTAGCTGTTTAAATAAGGAGGAATTAAATCCTGTAAATAAATGACAGAGAACAAGACTTTGCTCAGCTCCTTATGGATCATTTTCTATCCTCTGAAGCGCAGGTGTGGACTCCTTTGAGACGGAAAATGGTAGGTTTGGAGCAGAAACCATTCAAGTAGGTGTTTTATAGGGGAATGATAGACAAGTTCAGACTCTATAAAGCCTGTGCCTTTCAGCCATCATTTGTAACCACTACGATGCCATTAGATATTATGGGGACAAATAAGAATTTCTAAGGTAATACAAGAAGACCTCAAGAATTCTTATTGACCAAGATACAGATTGATACCAGGTTGGTGTGGGGGTGTCTTCGGGTAGCCAGGTGCTACTGGCTCCGTAAAGCTGCAAAATAACAGTGCAGATGTGGCTGAAAAGCTGATCCTTGCTTTGGGTTCCACCTTAATGGGTGCTTCCCTGGGCTTCCCGGTTCTGTAAATAGGTTTTTATCGTGTACGTAGTATGAATTTTCTTCTGTGCTTGAAGCTGTCTTCTGTAGCCCTGCTCAGTTTCTCTAAAACATTAGCTCTTTTCCTCACCCCTTGGAGTCATCCACGGATCTGTCCTGGAGCAACTGGATGCCAGATGTTGACAGTCAACTGATGCTGCTGGAGGGAGCAGTGAGTTTAATGAAGTTAGTAGTTCCCTGTAAAACAAAGGTTCACTCGAGATGGCTGCCGTCACCACACCGAGCTTCTGTCTGAAACAAATTTGTCTATAAATTGTCTTTAGTTGGGCTCCAGAATCTTCAGGGAACGGCTATGTTGACAGGTCTGTATGGCATCTGGTGTGTCTCTTGGGAAACCAGCATGGAAACCGGGGGCCAGAACAATATGTCGGCGATTAAGTATCATTCCTTGTCTAGTCCTTCAGGAGCATGACTCCAGAATGTATTAGTGCCCACGATACCAGTTTCGTGTACTGGTTTGGGTGACCTTCCATGCTTCTCTTGCAGAGACTCTCAGCTGCTTCCCTGCCTGACTCTGCTCCCTTCGGCACTACTGCGGCTCTGTGCAAGGGTGCTGAAGTGCCAACAGAAAGGATAAGGGTTGAATAAAAGTGCAGGATTCAGGAAAGGGAAACAGGAAATCAAAGTCTCTCTGAGGGAGAGGCCAGGAATCCTGTGCAAAACTGATTTTGTTGTTTAATTTCTAGCTAATAGATTGTGATTGATTTTGTCATTATTTCGAAGCTGAGAAGCTTTAGGAACGTTCCCTGATGTAACCGTGGGGCTGGAAGAGTATGGGAAGACGGATAGCAATGGCAGTGATGGAGACAAGATTTTGCACGTGTGTGGGAGCTGGGCAGCATTCCATCTTTGCCTGTCACCTTGTCACCTTACCATTTTAACTGCAGTACATTGCCTCTTTTTCAGACAGGTTATGTTTTTATGTGTGGAATTCCTAGAAAACCTTCCGTATCTGTACTTCTTACCGTTGGGAAGTGGCTGTTGATTAGTGTGTCCATGTTGTCTGGATCCAGGTGTCCCAAAAGCATTTCACCAAGCAAAGTGCAGAGGGCTGGGAAAATGTCCTCTGCTCTCCTGATGTAGCAGTGACTTTGGGTGCCACTTGTATGCAGCAGGAGGACACCATCGTCATTTTTAATTCAGGCTTCTTTGCAGAGTCTGGAGAAAGGCCATGCTGCAGGAAGAGAGACTTTCTTCTCTGCTATGCTGTTTCTCAGCTTTGAGAATCTCTATTCAGAGACCTGTAGGAGAGGGTTTCATAAACTCATCCTTCTTTGTAGCACCAAAGCTGTGACAGGATTTCCCCGTGATCTGATGGACAGAGGCTGTGACACCTGAGAGAAGGTCTGGGAGATGGACGTGTCCTTCCAAGTCTGCCTTTGTGCAGGACTGGGAGCTGCCCCCTCCCCACAGCATACCGAGTGTCTGCTTCCCTTCACCTCTTCTTTCTGATGGGAAATCCAGCAAGTGCTCCCGCCCCTGTTGCAGCACTGGCTGCCTGTAAAAGTTTGGTCCAGTTTTTGGCACTGGTAAGTGTCTAAACAAGATAGCATGAAACCAGATTTCAGCGTATAGCTGAGCACTGAGTGCTCTGTGTTTGAAATGAGTTCACTTTCTCCACTACTGTAGAGAAAAAGGTTTGGTGTTCTTTTTTTATAAAGAAAAAAACCAAAGCCTCAAGGATGTATTTTTAACTCTAAAATCATGTAAGCAGTTTGTGTTGAAAGATTCACAGAGATGAGAGTTACGTGGGGGGCAAAGACCACAGAGGAGAATGGGAACACAGAGGGATTGGACTCCAGCTCCTACAGACCCTGCTGCAGGGTGTCCAGGTTAGACTGGTCCCATTTCCAGTTCTGCTTTTAAGGAAGAGAAGCACCTTTTGTGGGAAACGATTTCAGTGTAGCTCCAGTTTTCCTTAACAGTTGAGAGGAGCAACTCCAAAGCAATTCTGCGGGCCATAAGCCAGGGTATGCATTTTATAATAAAGTACAATATACAGTAAGAGCAGCTGTGAAATGTGCTGGTGTTTCCAGTCACTTTGGAGTGTGAAAACTGCTGTACAGCTGAAGCATCTCCACAAAATACTTTATTTTTTCTTGAAGAAAAAAGAATATGCCTGCCATGGATCCTTAAATAATTGAAATAACTGGGGAAAGCTGTGTAAGTGTGTAAGGTTCCTGCTACCTGGATATTTGTTCATAGCATCTTTTCGTTAGTGCTAGATTCTTTTGTGTGAAGCTCCCAAGATGCTGCTTCCTTTGTTGTATAACGAAGCTGCTCTTTGCAGCTTGTCATTATGGTTTTGTTGTAGCGCAGATACTGCAAAAATGACCCAAGACGTAATAATGTGTGTTGAGCAGCCAGCAAGTGGCAAAACACAAAATTATTGTGATAACTTTGTTATGTAAAACCAGCATCACTGGTCCCTGCTGTCTGCAGAGTCTGCCTCGGTACCTCCGCTTGTCAGCGGCATCACTTACGTGTGGGTGGTAAAGATCTGTGACAATGGCTTAAAATCCCATGGCTTAAAAAATCCCAATGGCTTAAAAAACCACGAAGGATGTCTGACTTGGACAGAAAAGGGCGAACTGCCTGGTAAGCCACGCTGAGGCCACCCTGCACCAGCCTGCCAAGGTATTTCTTTCATTGCACGGCCCTGTGTGGGTCACCCAGGTTGGCTCAGGTGTGTGGGGAAGCAGCATAGGTGCGTCAGTCTGAAATGCAGCTCTACCCGAGGCAGAAAACCTGGGTGACAATGCTGCAGGGCTCCCAGGGAACCCTGGCTTCACACATTTCATCAGGTGCTCTGGAGCGTATAGCCTCCAGTTCGGTTGTGAGCCGTGTTTGGAGTTTAGAGGGTGATTTGGTACTCGGGGGATAGAATGCCTAAATAAGAAATGTCCCTCCTCCAGTCTCTTTAAAAACTCTTGTTTCCCTGTTTGTTCTTTAAATATGCTGATTTGCTGGCAGTGGCTTTCATTTCTGCTTGATTTTCTCGAGTTTTTGCCTCTGGTGGATGAATGTTTCACCTGCCTGGCACCCAGTCTCCCTGCTTGCACTGAGAATCATGGAATCGTTGAGGTTGGAAGGGACCATTAAGATCATCAAGTCCAAGCATTAACCTAACACTGCCAAGCCCACCACTAACCCATGTCCCTCAGCACCACCTCTGCTCGGCTTTTCAATACCTCCAGGGATGGCGACTCCACCACTTCCCTGGGCAGCCTCTTCCAAAGCCTGACAACCCTTGCAGTGAAGAAATTTTTCCCAATATCCATCCTGAACCTCCCCTGGCGCAACTTGAGGCCGTTTCCTCTTGTCCCATCACCTGTTCCTTGGGAGAAGAGACAGATCCCCCCCGGCTACACCTTCCTTTCAGGAAGCTGTAGAAGCTTTATCTTCTGGTGCCTGAAAGACGGCAGCTTGCATCGTGCCACGTTGTACCATGTTTGTACATGAGTGTTCCTCCCACTCTGAGGGTGCTTTTATGTAATTCATCATAGTTACTGCTGAGATAGCAAACAGACCCCTGGAGCTGCATAAATAAATAATCAGGGAATGTTCTTTTATTACCAGTTTACAGGGATGGCTTATGTAAGCAACATGTGCCCGAGCACCGTGTGCTGAAATACCAGTATCTCTTGAGGGTGGCTGAATGTCACGGAGATAAGGTAAATGAGCCTCTATGAAGTGTCTGCACAGCCTAAGCAGTGAACCTATACAGTAATGAAGGATGTTTCCTTGTTAACCTCCTATTAGCAAGATTTTTACTCTTTTTCTTTTGTTCCTGGTGTGATTCTAAAAGTAGAGGGTTTGCCCTGTAATTTTTCATATCCATCTGTCCTGTTACACAAAACTCCTTGAGGACCCTGAGAGGCCTCAATTCTTAGTATGAAGTCCAGCCTCTTCTGGGCATGTGTTACACCAGTGATCATTTATGCACAGCCTGACTTTCTCCTTTTCACTGGGGGGCTTTCACTCCACATTTCTCTCTATCATTCGAACCTTTTTTCAGACGTGCAGCGTGACTGTGTGCTGGAAAAATGACCTAGACTTTATTGGATGCGAAAGGCCCTGCGCTGACGCCTGTCATTGCAGTGCAGCAAGGGAAAATGAGAAACGTCTGCCCCGATTGCCGTGGTCTCTTATTGCTTCTGAATTTATTTCCTGTCTTTGAAGCTTCTTTGAAGGTGCTATGAGTTGGCAGCAGAGAAATGCATCTCGAGGAATCCTCTGTGGCTGGTGGCAGGGAGAAGGAGGAAAAAAGGGATGCCGGTGCTGTTGAAATGAGAGGTTGTATTCCTTGCTGTGCTCCCAGGACTCCGCTTAGAGCAGAGGCCAGACTTACTGCTGTGAGAGGATGCAGCTTGTTCCTACCCAACTCTGCCATGGCAAATTTGGAGTAAGAACTGAGCAGGAGGCTGTGGGCAGGGATGGACAGTTTCCTGGGCGAGAGCAGAGCTTACATTGGATCCAGTGCCTGGAGCATTGCAGGGGATGCTCCATAGCTGTGTGAGGAGGGAGGACATAGTGCTACCGCCTGGACAGACATTACCATCTTCTGGCTGCTCTCTGCAATCACATTGTGGAGTTTTTTTTCCTTATTTTCTGTGTAGTTGTTTAGTCCCCACCTTTGCATTCACACGCTGCTCTCCATGTCTCCTTGCTTCCCCTCCGTAACATTTGGCGTGCACCGCACCACGTGGGTCCAGATGAAATACTCCTAAAGCCTTCCAGCTCAGGCACCTATGACAAGAATAAATGACATAAGTAGAGAATCTGGCACTGGACTTAAACTAGTTCTCTGTGTGTCTTAATTCAGGCTGCAATTCTTTTCCCTGTTTCTCTGGTTTACTTTACTGAGCTCATTGGTGTGCAACTGCTGAGGCTACAGCATAAAAGCGCAAAGAATAGTGACTCATAACCCTTTAATACCAGACTGCCAGTATAAAATATAGCACACTGTCATCATCCACGGTATTTTTTTAAACAAAACAACATCAGCCAGTGATTCAGCATCAGTGTGGGTTATAGCGCATGACGATTTATCCTGGAGCCCTCCTGCACCTGATTTCTTCCTTCATTTCGTGCGTCTAACAACCCCCCACCCTGCCCCTCTTCCTTCTTGGAGCTGCAGGCTGTGGATCTCACGGTAGCTGAGCCCCTTGGCTGGCTTACGCATGCACATATATATTCCTATAAAATCTCCTCCGCAGACAGATGGAATGCTGTCGGGCTGAGCAGTGCTTCTGTGTTTACAGCGAGCCTCTGCGCTAGGGTTCTGCGTGAAGGGCAGCAGGCAGCTGGTTAGTTACTGCTGTAATAAGCACTGGCAAGCAAATGACAATATTTTGTGCTACGTGCTGCTTGCTTTTCTTTTCAGCACGTTGAGGGATTTCTAGCTCTACTCTGTTCGTGTTCCTTCCCGGGTAGAGGTGGAAGCAAGTGGCGCTTGAGTTTTGAAAGGCTGACTGGATTTTATAAAGCTAGCCCTGCCTATGTGGTAGAGATGATCTTACTCCAAAAGTTATTTGGGTTTGTCCATAAAGTAAGCCCTTAGCATTCTTACCTTCTATAAATGCCTGCAGACTATTTTATACATCTCTAAGTAATAATATGTGTCTTAGGAGTGAAGGAGGTCCCAGCTTTGTATAGGCTGTGATGCCTGACAGGAAAAAGTGGGTTTTTTTTAGATCTGGAAAGATGATACAAAAAGAACCAAAAAAGAGTAAGCATGGGAAAGCAGACACGTACACCATAAAGTCTTCTAAATGAATAGTGGCTTTGGTACTTCCATAGTGGTCTGTTTCATGTGTGTACTTCTATCTTGTATTTTTTTTTAAAGAAAGTTAAATCCAGAAAATAATAATGATCTGGAGAGGAATCTCAGTGTTGGTTCTGCAGGTATTGGAAGATGAGGAAAAGGAAAGTTGGTAGAATCAAAATCAAGCACTGCCATACACAGCAGGTAATTAGATTATAAATCTCAGTGCTACAGGAAATTATTGAGGCTAAGAGCTTAGCAGTATTAAGAAAGGGGATTATACACTGTTTTGTTTAATAAGAACAAGCCAAGTCAATAGTTCTTGCTGACACAAATGTTGCTGAGATCCTAGGGTGGTGTTTTAAGGCTTGTACTAATTGCTGCCTAATTTCAAGTGTCAGATCTCACCTACATATCCCCATTATCACATTTCCCTGTTGCTACCTAGAACAGACCACAGGTGCAGGGGACACACTAGACTAGATTATACTTCCGATCCCATCCTGCCTGACCCTACCTCCTTCCTTTCTCCTTTAGAAAAGAGCAAGAGATACT
Organism: Arenaria interpres; assembly: GCA_013399435.1. NCBI lineage: Eukaryota > Metazoa > Chordata > Aves > Charadriiformes > Scolopacidae > Arenaria > Arenaria interpres. The sequence continues at coordinate 44,031 of VXAK01005240.1, read as the reverse complement.
GCCATTCTGCCGACAGCAAGGCTGATACCAGTGCTTTAATGGGTACAACTCTTGCCTTCAATAGTCTGTACCTCTTAAGTACTGGTACTTGACAATAAACCCTTGGCTGACCTGCCCGAGGGCCAGAGCAGGAGGGGGTTGTTGGAAGAGAGAAGCAGGCAATGCAGAGTTGGAGGTGGGGAAAACTGTTGGGTTTTTTTTTGGTCCACAGCTTAGGTTATATTTGTGCACGAGTAAATTTTACAGTGGTATTTTACTTTGTTAATGGGTAACCCACAGATAGCATACATCAAAAATACGGTAACTTGTACAGACCTCAGAAATACTCACCCTTAGTATGCTGACCCAGTGCCTAGCCCCAAGGCCTTCTGTACTGTTCATAATACAAATGTATTCTGAATTTAATGATTTAAGTAGTTATGGTCTATAAAGATGGCAGAGAAATATATCATCCTTACTCCTGGTCATGGAGCGGCACAAGTGGGATCTATTTCGTGATCTCTTGTAATTTAGTAGCAATTTCTTGAAGGGGCGAACCGTCTGTTGAAGTGCTGAATTGAAGCAGAACCTGATTTACAGAGCCAACATCTGCAGTCCCTGCTGAATTGAACAGTGCTCTACAGTGCTGCTTCTCTGGATGTCTAATGAGGTTATTCCTAGGTTAATTTTTCTCCTGATGCAGCTTTAATTAAAATATAATGAAAGCAACAGAAGATGCAAAATAAAAAAACTTGAGAAAACCCATTTCATGCTGCACCAGCGCTTTGTGGTAGGATGTTTGTTATTGCTGCTAATTATTATTTTATATGAGGCACTTGTCTAATAGCATGGGTGAATCTGCAGAGCCTGTGGCAGCATTCCAGAAGTCAGGTTTGCTCCAGCGGCTGAGTCACTGAGTTTGCACCAGTGGGTTTCGTTCCTCTGTTAGACTGAATGTGAGGAAATATTAGTATTCTTCAGCCCAGCAATCTTGGAATATAAAGGGAAATATTTTTGCACTTTTAAGAAATCGTGTCTTGGTGTTAGCTCTTAACAGTCCTCTGATACAGAGCTAGTAATTTCCTCCTGATGAGGATCTAGCTCTGAATTTTTTTCCTCTTGAGAGCAAGAAGAGGACTCGTTCTTTTGCAGAGGATGAAAGCAAAAATGAGCTTGGAAGTTGGATCTGATATTCAGAATGCAAGCGTCATGCTCTATAATTAGTAACTGTGAACTGCATACCCACCAGGATGAGTTAAACCGTGTGGGGAACGAGGGTGAACATGTGCTGTTGGCAAATGGGATTCTTCACACAGGAAACAAAACGCTGGTTTTGCCCGTGCTCTTCCCACACACATGTGCAAAATGTTCAGTCACTTAGACTCTTCATGACTTCCGATATTAACAGTACCTGGCAGTGAAATATTTGTAGATGAAGCTTTCTATTCACTGATGGATTAGTCAGCTGCTATCTCTGCAGCATACTGGTGATAGAACGTGGTGATACAAAACCTAACTGTATCTTTCAGGCAGTGATCCACCTTTAAAAAGTGCACGTGGCTGGTTTTAATACTTCAGACTAGGAGCCTGCTTTGTTACATCCTTAGTTTCCCAAAACCTTCCTCCCTTTAGCACAGAACAAAACCACTGTGCTGTATCTAGGTGCCAATGTCTAGCTGTCCTTGTGTTGCAGTCTGTGCTTGCTGGGATCGTAGCAATAGTCTCCCAGCTCTCCATCGGCCTTTTAAAAAACCAACAAACCAGTCTGGCCACTTCTTAAGAGTCAGGTGGTTTCAGAAGGAAATCCTTGTGAAAGGATCCGGCAGGAGGCTCTGCTGCCAGTTCACCTTTTCTCAGCTGTGCCCTAAAACCAGGATTTGCCTTTCCAAAGTGGTGCTAAATGAATGTGTGGTGGTCGAACAGCCAAATTCTCTGTGCAGCTAAGCCGTGGAAAGGAGTGTGGTGTGACAGAGCTGGTACTGCTGCAAGCAGGGGCAAATCTGGCCTCCGTAGAAATATTACAATTCTATGTGCCTCAAGATCCTGCTCATCTTGGAGGCAACATCGGTAAGAGCAGAGTGACCCTAAAGCAGTCGGGTGGCTGGATTTGAGAGAAGACGGGAAGCTTGGTTTGGTCCAGCAGCCTCAGCGAAGGGATTTACTCTGAATCTTCCAAGCTTTTTGAAGCCCTGCCAGGCGGTAGCTGGGCCCTCCCTTTCTCCTCGCCCCTCAAACAGACCGCCAGAGCTTTTCTCAGCCAGCAAGTTATTGGCTAATTGCAGGAATCTGGTTCCCTCCCTTGATTATTGCACGAGAAAGTAACCAGGCTTCACTGCTGTTTTGGAAGCGGTTACATCTGATAATGTGCCTGAGGTTTTCCTTTTGCAAAACGCTGTTTACTGATAATTTGAAAACAGTTGCTTCAGCTCCTCTGAGGAACCAACATGTTGCTATGGATTTTACTGCTCTTCTGGACACCATGTTGTCCCCTAATTGCTCTCGCTCTGGTGACTAATGAATGAGCACCAGAAAGGCCCTGGTGGTTGAAACTTTGGTGCGGAGTTTGGGTATGTATCTGAGTATCCCTGTGCCGTGGCTCCGGTGTTGCATTTCTCCCTGTGATGAAAGAAGGGAGCAAGCAGTGAAGCAGCAATGGAGCCTGTCTTCTTGCAGGCTGTGGGGGAGCGCTGCAGGCACCCCCCTGCTCCATTTGGACGGGCTGCTGCCAGGCTGTCCCTCCCTGTGCCTCTCCTGCCATCAGCAGGAGTGACACTGTGACAATAAACACTGCAGGACTCTAAAAGTGCGTGTCATTGGGAATTTGGATCTATCAGCTATCAACACAATGCTCCAGAGGCTCACCTGCCTGGAACGCTTTACTTGGAGTCCAGTTATTGTGGGATGATCCAGCTGGAAGGGTGTCTTGCCCTTCCCTGTGGTGGGCTTCAGCGAGCCTTTGGTTTGCTAATGAGGCTGCAACTGTGAGAAGAACCAAACCGGGAGAGGAGATGGTACGGCAGGCAGCACCCTTTGGTCTCTGCTTCCTCTGCTCATTGCTTCGACCATGACCGTGGGTCTGGGTGCTGCTCAGTCGAGCCAGATAAGTTGTTAATATTGCCACATGTTATTGCAGAACATAACTAATTAGGTGAGAGCTAAACTACTTAATGGAACTTAAATGGTATCTAGAACTACAGCGGGGTAGTGATAACTCATTAAAATTTTAACGCAATTATCCCTGCCTCTTCTTGCTGCTGTTAGTAACCTGGAGAAGAGGTTAATGATCTCAGTTTTGCATCTGTTAGAACATCATCTGTGTGACTGTGTTGATTTAACTCTTGTTTTGTCCTTTTCTATAACACTTTGCCCCAAACCATTTTGTTTTCTCCTGGGACTGTTTGCGGGAACATCTATGGTTTCATCAACGTTCATGCGAATATTCCCTAAAGCCCAATGTGGTCTTGGAAAAATATTGCTGTCCCAAATGTGCCTTGGTGCACGTTAAGTCCTGCTCAAAGGCATAAAGACCTGAGACAAAGGAGATGTAATAAACCATCTGTTGTACCTTAGTTATACCTGGATACAAAGAGGGCTCTTGGGGCTGGGTGACACACAGCGTGTGACACCCTGCGGAGCGGGGACGCCCGAAGGAGAGCACGCAAGCGAGTACCGATGGCTTCATTCTGCACGGGGTAGAATCTAGAGTCTTGGTCTGCGGGTGCCTCTTGAAATCACACTGCTCAGTGTCCATTAGAAACGACTTGATGTGATTAGAAAAGACTTGGAGCAACTCCCGTACGAGGAGAAGCTGAGACACTTGGGTCTTTTTAGTCTGGAGAAGAGAAGGCTGAGGGGGGATCTGATCAACACCTATAAATACTAAAAGGGAGGGTGTCAAGAGGATGGGGCCGGTCTTTTTTCAGTGGTGCCCAGGGACAGGACAAGAGGAAATGGGCACAAACTTGAAGATAAGAAGTTCCACCTAAACATGAGGAGGAGGAACTTCTTTATATTGAGGGTGGCAGAGCCCTGGAAGAGGCTGCCCAGGGAGGTGGTGGAGTCTCCTTCTCTGGAGACATTCAAACCCCACCTGGACACGTTCCTGTGGGACCTGCTCTGGGTGGACCTGCTTTGGCAGGGGGTTGGACTAGATGATCTCCAGAGGTCCCTTCCAACCCCATAGCATTCTGTGAATGGTATAGTTCATTCAGTGGGTTAATTTGAATAAATAAAACCGACTGCACCTTTCCTGGGTGCTTGGAGCAGAGCTCAGGCCTTGCTCCAGAGCTGACTGGGTTTCTCAGAAGCCTCGTTAACTCCTTTGGTGGTCACACACAGCGAATGCTTTTGGCTGTCAGAACTGGGGAAACCGGTGTGCCCTGCCCTGCCTTGAGCCTCGGGCCTTTGAAATGGTGGGGAGGGCAGATAGATTTGAGAAACACTTCGGATTTTTGCGCAGGTTGCTGGGCAGACGCTGTATTTGTGACATCGATGAGCTGTTGGCCTGAGGCAGGCAAAAGGGGGATGCGGGTTTTTTCCCATCTACTGATTAAATAGCTCTTTGCCTTAACTTTAGTTGACTGCATCATGACTGCATGAGGAATGAACGTGGACGTTTTTGGCTAAAGGTATCTTCGGGAAAGCTGTCCAAAGAAGGATTCTTCTGCTTTTCTGGAGACTCCAGTTGTAATTCTGTCCACTAAGGCTTTTTTCTTCATAGCCAGCTCTTGTGCTGCCCTTATGACCAGTTCCTTGGCTGGGAGCTGAAGTGCTCCCCACCCACTGGGGGCTTTGAGTTGCTTGTGGGTCTGCCCAATGTCAGAGCCAGTCAAATAACCCCGAGCTGGTCTGATAGTCCGTCGTGAAACAGATGCTGGTGAGCTGGGGCACGGTGTTGCCCCAGGTGAAATACAGCACGGAGTACACCGAGAACAGGAAAATCCTAGCACAGGCCAGGTGCTGGACTCCAGAAAACTGGAGAGCCAGGATAGGCTGGGCTGGGGTGGTGTCACGGATGTCTGCCCTCATCCACGCTCCCTGTGTGATGATCCTGTACCTTCCTCCTCCTCCCCTGCTATTCCTGGGTATGCAGAGAGCGGGGTATCAGCGCTGCAGCCTGCGGTGAGCTGAGAAACAGCGTTGGGAAAGTTGATTCAAAGATGCTGACGTCACTTGCTAAGCACTTTTCCAAGTCTGTGGATTTACAGCGTAACAGAACATTGTTAACCAGATCCTCTGCTCTTCAGGTAATATTGCAGAATGAAACAGCACATCTCTTACTCACAGTAAGACAGTATTTCATTAAAATACATCTAAACTTGTTTCCGGGCAAAAAAACTTCAAAAATATTTTCCCTTTCATATGTGCTCAGTAATCTGTTCATCTATTTTCCGTCATCTTTTTAATATTTCTACAAAACTGGGGAGTGTGGTTTGTTGCTGTTTGGTTTTTTTAAAGGAAATTAAACTCTTTTCAGCTAGGGACCTTTCATTAGGCTCAGTCTGTAGCATGTGTCTCTAGCATCAGGAGATCCTGATACTGGGCTGTAATTGAGTTTTGCGTTCTGTCTGAGCAGAGTTCAACTCAAACCCTAAAATCTAAGGGGAAAAAATAATTTGTGCAGATGGTCTTCATAAAACAATGGCAGATTAAATCTGAACCTGTCACAGAATTGCTCTTACAGATGCATCTGCTGCAAAATAATTACCTCTCTTGAGCCCAGTAAGTTAATCAGCATCTTCTGTTTGTGTCTGCAGTGAAAACAATAAAAAGCTCATCTCCTATTTTTTAGGTAAACTTACAGATTCTCTGATTTTTAAGGGTAATTAGATTATTTTGATGTGTGTCACGGTCCAAAGTGTTCCTGTTGGACAGCTAGCTGTCTGTAATATAATTTACCTGGACCCAGGATGTAATTTCTTTTCAATCACCTTTTTTTCCTTGGGCTGTTTTTCGCTAATGAGTACAAAGCATTTTTGTCTCCTTTCACATAAATTGCATTTTAAAAGCTTATAGCTTTTGGTACAAACATAAGAACTGCCATAATTTGCCTTTATTTCAAATTTTCTTTAAACTCATGACCCGCAACATGAGGGAAAAATTCTACAATGAAGTTGAGAAAATAAACACTGCTGCTGCCTTGGTTTTGTAATCTGTGAAAATCAGTGCTGGGGGTCTGTTCTCTCCAGCAGGGTGAGACCCAGTGTAAGTGCGAGTAGAGGGGACCCCGCTGAGACGGGCAGAAAACGTTAGAAAGCAGCTGCTGACAGTAGTTCTAGCTTCTGGAAGCGTAGCTGAAATTCCCAGTGGACTTCTACTGTGGGATTTCCAATCGAGATCTTCCTCAGTGGGATTTGCCAAGTCCATCGGGATGGCTCAGTATCATGCTGTGGGTTCCCCGGGGGGGATAAACCCCCTGCCTTCGTGCTGAAATGATTTCTGTAGGGTGGAGAGTGGCAGACCTGGAGAGAGAGCAGCGCTTCCTTCGTGGTCCCGAGCGGCAGAGCCTTCTTCCTCCCTGGGGGTCGCAACTGCCAGGGTGGGCACGAAGGGAGCTGTGGTGAACCCATGTTCTTCTCCAGGGGCTTCCCTGGAGCCTGGACTGGGTGTTTTACCCGCAGGGACGCTCCTCACACAGCTGACCACAGGGTGTGAGCGCTGCCACACGGAGTGAGGCTTTGAAAGGAGGCAGCGTGGGCTGATGCCATCATTTCTGCCAAGCCTCTCTGCAAGGTAGCAAATAACTTTTGTCTCTCTTCCTGCTTTACACAATCCCTGCTCCTCCAGGACAGACCGCTCCTTTGCTGTCTTCAGATTGACTCTGGGCTCCCTGCTGTGTCAGGGTTCTGTTCATCAGGAGCAGATTTAAATAACTTTTCCTGTGCCTCTTTTTCCTCACAGTTTGGCAGGAGGATGAATAAGCTTTCATTGTTGCACTGGAGGTTAAAAAAAGCCCCAAGAAAACCCCAAGATCTCTTAAACTCTGTAGTACACGGCAGTGATGCTGCAGGTGTGTTTGAAATGAACAGGAGGACACCCCACGATTAACCTTGCGTGCCGCCTTCTGCGTCTCTTCACTTCGTTAGCTCTTTGTTCCCTGCTTGTGCTTGTGTGTTGGCATTGGGTGACATGTGCTGCTCTCACTAAAATGCCCCTTTTATCTCCACCTCTGAATACCTTAATCTCTGAATTCTTTCAGGTCTGTGCTGCAGCAGACTGGCCTCTTACGTTTTTATTACAAAGAATGAGTGACGGTTGCTTAAGGGGTTGGCACTAAGGGCACAAGTGAGCGTCTCAGACAGACAGATATTTGTTTTATTTTAATTCTCAGTGACCTTTATTTTATCCTGATTCAATTGCTCACTGCCCTTAATGCATTAAACATTTTTCGAGGTAAAAGAAGTGTCAGATATATCTCCTTATGTCTGAAGAGTCACGATTAACCTTCAGCAGAGAACGTGACCAAGAGAAAGCGGAAGAATGTGAAAGTGGAAAGTGGATTTGCAGGGGAGTTGGACTAGATGATCTCTATGGTCCCTTCCAACTCTAAAAAATTCAGTGAAATTCAGTGGAGTGGAGGAAATGACGGACTCTAGCGCTATGGTTGTAGAAGTTTTAAAACTTCAGAGCTGAGGATCCCTTGAATGTCAATTCTATTTTCTGATAGCTGTTCCTGACTAAATTTAATTAATAGGAAATGCACCCACCCATCTTATTTGTAAGTTAATAATGTTCAAGTCCACGTCATTCTGGTATGCTCTTCTATCTGTAGATGTAAGACCTTTAAGAGGTGTCTATATACGCTGCAGAAGTGTCCTCCCTTATGAGGGTGCTGAGGCTTTGGGGATGGTTTCTGAGAAAATGAAAGAGATTAAGGAAGCGGGTTGTCAAGGTAGTGGAATACAAATTAATTACTTTTGTCCTCATGATCACATTTGATCTAAAAAACCCTGCTAAGTAGCCCTTGAAGACAAGTCCCAAAACAAGAGCTGAAAATCTTCACTGAAGCCTTTGTTTCAGAATTCCCTGCTTTATTTATAAGTAAAAGAGATGTATTTACTGCAGTCACAGAATCCAATCTGTTGGAATGACGTTTTCTTTAGGCCCTTTAAAACAAAATTATTAAGCTGATCATAAATTTTTGTACTTAAAAAAAATAGCATTACCCAAATGTATGATCAGCTAAATTGTATGGACTGTCAAATCCCACCCAACCAGCCTACCTCAAATATGAGCCAGATTTTAGCTTGAACCAGAACTGTCAGGAGTATCTCCAGCCTAGGTTCAGGAAGTGGAATAGTGGTAAATTTACCTTTTTATTTGAAAAATGGAATATACCTTCACTGTTAAGGATCTGTTTTATACCATATGCATATCATACATATCCAATTTTGTCACTGGATAGAAATGTCCAATATTAAGGTATTCATGAGGTTAAATATTTGCCTTTTCCTTTGAATAGCTGAATGGCTATATTAATATGATTAATATTATTAATTATGTTTGTATTAATGTTTGCCAGGAGTGCTAATCAGTGGTGGCCTGTCATTAATTTCTTTGACATTTTTAAAAGAAGAGGAAACATTACTCCAAAATATGTGTGCATTTCCATTGTTTGAAAGCCTGTCTGAAAACAAGATTTGATAGCTGAAGTTGGCAGCTGTTTCCATTGCTGGAACTAGTGAGTTTGATGGTTTGATCAGAATTATCTTCAATTTTCTGTGTTAATTTTAGCCACATTATAATTTGAATACAAATAGCAAAATCTGAAACGGTCCAGCAAAATTTCCACAGCCCGGTCACGCCGAAGCTTTAGGTGGTGCCAGTCCTCCTTTCTCCCTCACCGAGAAGTGGTCCAGCGGTTCAGGCTGAGCAGGTGGGTCTGGAAAACCTACCCACTCCCAGACACTCCCTGAATGGTTTCCAGGCCTGGATGGGTGCTGCTGACCTGGGAACTACAAGTTCCATGGGTTTGAAGCTATTTTGTTAATGAGACCAAGTTTTCAGGCTTCTGTAACCCTTTTGCCCCGTGTTTCAACGAGGCATTCCACTTTGTAATGGCTTTTTCACCTTGCCTAGCTCCTGCCTTCCAGAGTACTAAAAGTAATGTTACGCTGCCCTGATGGGGTTTCGTTTATATCCCCCTCTGTCTTCCATTTCAGTGTAGACTCATTCCAAAACACGTTCTCTTTTTGGATTACTTTTTTCACACGGGCCAGCAAGCCCTTCTCAACAAGCAGAGCAGTGTTCCCAAGCACACTGTCCTTCCCCCCGCTCTTTAAAGCGGACATCCAAAAGCAAGATGCTGAGGTATCTTCACTGGTTGAGGTCAGAGTCAGAAAAACACCAACCTTGATCGAGGCCACCATACTGAAAGGATTTGTGGTTTCTTAAAGAATCTCCATCACTAGCCCAAAGACACATCTAAATCCATCTGATCTGGGGCTTCCTGGTGCAGAGCTGATTGCGTGCCCAGAGAGCTGGGGAAGGTTTAGTTTGTGTGTTGTTTTTAGGAACATGATTTACATGCATTTAGCACCTTTGCTGCAGCCCCTGATTGTCTGGACTCAAAAACACTCCCTTTTATCTGTTGATTGCCTGTTTGTTCAGCTTTGCTCGTGTTTATTGTCGTAATTTTTATTTCTTGTCTTTTTTCCCCCTCTGATAACTGTTTTGGAGAGAGCAGCAGTTGCATGTGGAGACCTGCGTTCTCATTCGCATGACGAAAGAGCAATGGGAATTGCTAAATGCCCCAAGAACATTGGTTGCTTCACATTTGAAAAAAAAAGAGCCAGGCAATTTTGAAAGTCTGATCAGGAAACAACAAATCCTGCACCTCCTGGTGTTTCCCGGTGTCTGGGTGTCTGTTTCTGTAGTCTCTCTAGCCCATATTCAGAGAAAAAAATTCTAAAGAAATGTGATCATAATTCGTCTCACCTCTCTGTTGGGAGTCACACAAACGCTCTTGCATCACCTTGAAAAATAGTTGAGGTGTTGTTCTTTGCTATTTGTAAACGGTGCAAATGGATTATGAAAAATGCACTGTAAGCCCTAACTCTCCTACGTTTTTAAAAGGAATTTTACCTTTTCCCTGCCTTGCTGCTTGTGTGATTACTTGTGGATGAAATAGGCATTTTCTGGTAGGCAACCTCATGGCTGAAGCTGGGTGAAAAATGTTTCCTTTAATAAAGGAACATTTGAATGGCCCTGACTTGCTCTGGGGCTCATCTGTTTGCCTCGTTTTGTAGGAATGAATTCGTTTTTCTCTTCCCAAGTATTGGTGTACATCACCGGGATGCTTTCAGGCTGTAGCTGGCCGGGCAAGACCTTAATCTCTCCTGTGTGGCTTAAAAACATCTGTGTCGTAACCGTGCGGTGAAGAAACGTCGGGTGGTTGCAGTAACTGTCACTAACCACAGTTCGTCAGTAGTTGAAGGTGTTACAGAAACGCTGTGGCTCACAGCTCACAGCCAGCACCCCCCTCTTGCCCGATAAAGCCTGGGCAGCCTCTCGGCGGGGCCATCCTGGTGCAGAATTGCTGTGGGATAGCAACATGGGGTGGGCAACATGGGGTTTTATTTCGTTGGCTTTTTAAACAGGGTTTGGGCTCTCGCTGACCTTTGTAGTTGTGTCCGCTAGTAATTCAGGTGAACTGTTAGGTTTGGGGCAGAACTGAGAGGTTCGACTGTACCCAGGTCTGCTCGCGGCTAAGAGATGGTCTTTAACAGCAGGACTAACGGGCTGTGCAGCCAGCTAAAGGGACGCACACAGACCCGGGGCCGCTGAAGCCTTTTACTCTTTGGCCCTTGAGGGCAAAGCTGAATTACAGCAGGGACATGCCTGTAATGCCAAGCCTTTCCCTTGGCCGGCTGGGAGGATGAAGTGAGGAGACAGGAGTGGAGACTGCTCTAGTTGCTTGCTCAGTGATTTTCTCCTCTTTAGATTTTGAAGTCGTATTCCTTTCTAAGGACTTCTTCTGCTCTGCCCTTCTGGTTTGTTTTTTTTCAGTCCATTCCGAGGCATGTAGAGTCCCACACCCATGATACCACCTGAGAAAAGTTTGGCAGGTCGGGCAGCCCGTTGGGGGCCCGAGGATTCACTCCCAATGCAATTCTGACATGACAATAACCGCTTCCAATTTCAGTTCTCAGGTGCTCGGTTTGTTAGCAGCACAGCAATTCCTGCAGAAAGCCGACTGATTGAATGGCAAAACACTTCTGTTAAAAACCCGATTTTCTGTCAAGCTGGTTCTGATGGAAGAGATTTTCAGTGATTCCCCAAACACCATGTAGATAATTAAGAAAAAGCTCTTGTGGTTCTCAAGCCTCCAGCATTTGTGAACGGTCTATAAATGTGCCTATCGCTCTAGTCCAATAATCTTTCTACTCATTACTTGATTCCAAGTAATAATGCAGCAAAACTAGGGGGCTCAAATGTTTATTCAGTGTACTTCTAAAGCGGCAAGCAGCCAAAATGACACAGACCAGTGATGAACAAATACTTCCAAGTTATTAAATTTCTATATCTTGCTTGCTTTTCATTGTATTCAGTTGGAATTGCATTTTCTGCCTCTTGAAAATTTCCTTGATATATCTGACTCTGATTTCTTCAATATGATGCTGTTTCATTTATTAGCCAGTGGAAAGCTGATAGGTGGAGATTGGTATCGTGCTTCCATTCTTATTTTTGAGCCTGGTTTTTTTCCTTTTTTTGATCAACATCTGATGCATAAGCTTCCTCTGGCAAAGCAGACACCACCAGCCCCGAGCCGTGTGATGCCACATCCCACCCGGGTGGCTGGGGAGGTGACAGAGCCCGGGCTCTGCTCTTTCTCCACATGGCTGTGTCTCTGCACAGCCTGTTTGGTGCCTGCAGCCTGTTGGGCCTGAAGGGGGACAGGGAAAGCGCCTCACTCTACCTTCAAATCTTCCACCAGGATCAGTAGATTTCTTTACCTTTGTTCCTGCAATTTGCCTGTGCTTTTTAAGACCATTTCTTTGTGTTTTGGGGTTTTTTTTCTATTCGTGCAAGCCTTTCTGTACCTGTCTGACACGCAACATATTTTCAGTAGCACGACACGGCCAAGAAGCGTGGTTTTAAAGTCAGCTTGTTGCAAGTAAATTCAAGAAACCACCTCCGCAAGTGTTCCTCCATTGTTCTTAGTGAAAGATCAATCCTGACTGGAGGTAAAGAGCTTTGATCTGGAGAGGGACAGACTGCACACATTCAGGTATTTCTGTCACACCTAAAGAGAATCGGTCCGTCCGTAAGGCTTTTCGCCCGAGACAAAAACCAAAGATCAGGACCGTAAAATCTGAGAACCAAAAGGTCCCTCTCTTGTTTTTCTGTTGTACAGCTTGTAGTGATCGGCTGCTGAAGCATTAGTAAAGTTGAAGCTTAGATAGCATTGTCTTCAAAAGAGCTAAAACCTCTATGGCTTCTTTTAAATTTGGTGAGAGCATCTGTGTATTCAGCTCTTCTGAAAATCAGTTCACTGATTTGGGATCCCAACCTAAACAATAAGTTGGTAGAAAGTTGAGCAAACTCACATAGATGCATTTGACTAGGAGACATTCAGGTGTGCAGGCTGGAGGGGGTAAGGAATGGGGAAGAAGTTATATTTAAGTCACCCTTCACCTTATTTGACTCAGTCTTCAACCTCCACAGTTTCAAGAGCATGTTCTCTTCCCCGCAGCAGCTGTTTTACAGAGGATGCCCTGTGGTACCCTGGCATCAATCCCACATCAGGATTCAGGCCTCCAGCTGCAGGGCCTCCCATGAAGATGGCTAATGGTAGTATTATAGGTCATAACTCTCTTGCTCTCAAAAATATTTACAAGTAGTACAATTTAACCTACAATTCAGGAAGGAATATAAACTACAAATATATTGTATCTTGCTTTGCAGTATACTCTTCATCTAGAAACTGCTTTTCTGCCTATGATTCTCATGTCACTTGTGTGCACAGCTGCGCGTAGCTGGTTGGAAGCAGAGCTGAAATGCATGTGAATCTCTGCAACGTAAACTGGATGTATGTTTGTGGGTGCTGACATTGTACTGAATTGGACTTTGAAGTGCTGTGATGGCAAGTGAAGGCAGCGTACACTGAACAACACCACCCCCTCCCCCCCCTTTCCAAGTTCACACAAGCTGTAAACAAAGCAAATCTTTTGCTAAATTTTATATAATATTTCTGTCTTCTAGACTGTTTTTCTCATTAAAGAAATACTGTCTATTTTAGCTGTATGAGTAGCATCATATTCTCGTTTTTCCAGGCAAATTGTCATGAATGTCACTCCACAAGGAGATGCAGAAAGTAGAATTTTTGTAAACTGATGTTGAAACTTGAACTATCGATCTCCAGTGAGAGCTGTCATTGATCTCCAGTGAGAGCTGTCTGCTTCTTCCTGTTCTTGCCAGAGGCACCAGCTGAGATCTCTCGGTCCTCTCGAGTGCTGAAAATGTGTGACTCGGAATGAAAGACATAGCATTTGATATATCGAGAAAGGATATTGCTTTGGGTTTTGTTTTCTTTTTAATACTTGCAAATATTGTGATATTGTCTTAGTAATATTTGTAATCTGCAGTTCCTTCCTGTCATTGGCAGTGGCCATTACTGAATATTTCAGAATATGAGGCAGTTTCCCTCTCTTTATTACAACCCATCCTCCAAAATGGGTGTCTGCAGCGTTGGGCCCCATTCTTGCATCTAGCAGAGGATTTGTTGAAGCCCTGAAGAATGGGATTTAATAACTCTTCCAAATATTTTATTTTTTTTGCTAGACTTGTCTGGGATTAGCAATTGTCATCCGGACAGGTGTTAAGCCCTCTTTTAATTTCAGCTCACAGCCTCCTCGGTGCTGCATGACAACATCTGCAGAACGTCTAGAAGGACGGGATCTTTCCTTTGTGCGTCTTGCCAGAAACGGGAAGGATTTTTCCCTGCTTGTCTTTTTACCTTGGAACTATGAAGAGTGTTGTCTCCTGTCAGTCCCTCTTTGTGTCTTCGAGAGGTCTCCTTGGCTGACTCAGGTTCCCAAGGGACTTTCTCAGCGCTTTGCAGAAGAGGTGAGCGTAGCAAAGGCACTTGCCAATTCTGGCAGTGACTAGCCAGTCACCCAACCCAGGGGCTGAATAAAAATTCCTTCCTTCTCCCTTAAATTCTTTGGGAAATTCAGAAAGCTAACAGTTCATGAAGACCCGACTCTATAGACAGCTGAAAAAAGAGAATAGACTCGGATAGACAAGACTGGAATTTATAAATTTTAGGCAAGAAAAATAATATGAAGGGAAACAACTACCGTTTTCTTTAGCTGTGCTATGTGAGTAAAGCTCCTTCAGGCACCATAAAACACAAACCCCAGTTTTCCTTCATAAAATTCTTTTCAAATCTCCAGCAGTGAAAATCAGGCAGGCAGAATGGATTCTCACCGATTTCAAGCACCAGACTTTTGCTTTTATTCTGAAATGGGGTGAGTTTAAAGACAAATATGATCTGGAGCTAAATTAGAGCCTTCCGTTTATAAAAAAAAAAAAGCAACACTGCAAGTTACTGATTAAAAGGAGGGACAAACTGATTTTTTTAATAAAAGGCTTCTGCCTGCTCACAGGAGGAAAGGGGTCCAACTTGACCCAAATGGGGTGAGTCCTCCCTGCAATGCTGGGGTCCTGGTGAGCGAGGGACGTGGCATGAGAGGCTGGTTCCTGCTTCCACCTGCGGAGAAGGCAGAGGCTTGGCTTGGGGATGCTCCTGTTGGATCCTCTCCCTCCCAGGCTGAAAACCCATGGGGACCTTTTGCTGTGGCTGAGGAGAGGCTGGTCTGGCACAGCGCTGCTGGGGCTGCGCACGTGAACGTGTGGTGCTGGGCTTTCAGTCGCTTCCCCGTGCTTTCCTAATGCCTAATTGGAAGCTGAGCAATTAGCACAAGAAGCCTTGTCAGAGTTTCTTTTTGGAAATTGGTGCCATTAGTGTTACATAGACAAGGCGAGTCTGGCTGTCAGCTCCCAAGACTGTGTATGTAGTAGGAAAGCAGCAGACAGTTGTAATTTAATAAAACCCCTTGATGCCCTCATCTGCTGGGTAATAACCTTAATTGACAGTTAATGTTTTCAGCTACATAAACAGGTTTTTTTATTATTTATGTTCCAGAGAAAGGTTACTCTTCGTAGTAGAATCTTTAGTCTTAGATCTTAAGAAGCTATTTTTTGAATCACAATTTGAGACAAACAGGATGCTTTAGGGGTGTTTTTGCCGGCTACAGAATTATGTAAATTAAATCACTCTAAATAAACCTGTTTGAAGAATTCTTAACTTTGCTGTATCTGTTTTTAGAACGGCGATGACCTCCAAGGGAGGAACTTGCCTTGCAAAAATCAAATCTCAGGCACCCCCGTTACGTTGCTGCCCGTCTCTTCGGAGATGCCTGGGCTGTTCGCCGTGGGCCGTGCTCTTTGCTGTCCCCCTGAGAGCAGCTCCTCACAGACAATGCCATCCAGGGCCCATAGCTCTTGGGGCACAGCCATTAAGTGATGGTGTTTATGCTGCTGCTGCTGCTTCTGCCGATACGTATTGCCCTGGACCGTGGGGTTTGGTTGCTTAGGAACGGGTTTGTGAGATGAGAGCGGTGCCTGGCTCCTGGCTTTCAGCAAGTAAGGCGTGTTTAATTCGTAGGAGTTCATACTGTAGCTGACTTGCTGCTCTGTGGTTTATTAAATCCACCGAGTTTAACTAGTGCGTTCTCTGAAAGATTTTCATTTAGCTGAGTTTTCCAGCTGACTTCAAAGTACAGCGCAGCAGGCATCAGCCGTGAGCTCTCAGAGCAGGGCAGAGCTTCGTACCGAATGTGACATTTGGAGGAGCGTCTGGGGGGATGAGCTGTGCCTGCTTATTGCATTTCAAAAGCACTTTACCATTTGCCAGGCTTTTTATTTTTTCTGGAATTTCAAACTCCTAAGGGAGTTAGACAGAAAGGGAAGGGTTTGTGCTTCCCCAGAATAACTGCTTACGTCTTACCCCATGCAAATTAAAGCCCNACAATAAAGGCCCCCCCCCCCCCCAGCTTTTCACACCACAAATGTGCAGCAGGTAGGAAAAAATAAAAAAAGGCAGGGAGCCTGACTCAATACTGGGCTGTACCCAGTGCTGTTCCTCCGTACGGAGCAGCCGGCTCCCGGCCCGTCCTCAGCAACCAGCCACAGCGACGTGTGCCTCTCCCAGGGGCACGAAGGACATCGCTGGTTGTGCCAGGTGTAAAGCAGAGTTGCAGGGATGCTGTCTTGTGAGCTACAGCCTGCTGCGTGTTATGGCATGGGGACCTGACTCCTGTGTCATCAGGGAGACAGCGCAGCAGCAAAGCCAATTATATTCTTATTTTCACTTTCAGTTCGCAATTTAAAAACCCACAAGGAACAAATTTTGTCTGCTTACAACAGGCTTTCTGAGTGATAATGTCATTGAAAGTTCCATTTTGCCTTTGCTTTAAATGCTGGAAGGTTTCTCAAAAAACAACGCAAGAAAAAAAAAAACATCTGTTTTCTGCAAGGCAGAAAAATTATAACTTTACCATAATTCTTCAATGCTGGACAAGAAAAGCTTTAGGATCTGTCATTTACTCACAGTGATAGGTGTCTGTGCAGCACCTAGCAGAATGGTACTTGGGGTTTTGATACTTTTTTTGGGGGTGCTATTCCAATTTAAATGTTAGTAGTGGAAATCATACAGTACAAATATATTACTGTTCATTGAAAGGGATGTCATGAGCAGTTCCCACGTGGGTTTTTAACTGTTGTAATCAGTGGAATTTTTATGAATGTCAGTAAGAACAATAAGATTTGGTCCCAAAATGTCTAACTTTGCAAAGCCTGAGCATTCTGATATCTTTTTTGATTATGATTATGATTACTGGCAGGCTAAGAGTCTGTGAGATGGGGTATAATGAGCTCCTGCTAAATTCTCCCTAAATTTCTTTTTTCTTTCCAGAGCAGAGTGGAATTGTATTACCGTGATGATACATGCACTCCCATTGGAAATCAACCAGGTGGAAGTTAAAAAAAAAAAAAGAAAGATGGTTTTCTCTGCATTAGCTGTCTCAAGTGCTCAGCATGCATAAGAGTAAGGTGCGTGGGCACGTAGGGAGTTCTGCTGCCACCTGGGACTTGTTCTTGCCTCCTGTGCAGATAGATGCATCCTCCAACTGATGTGATTTGGCACAGCCGTGCTGTCAGTTGGGAGCTCTGCTCCAGCCCGAAGGGTATTGCCTCTGCTTTAACTTTCCCAAGCCGTATTGACGTGCCTGATGGTGAGGCAAGACGGGATTTTCTCAGAGCACTGCGAGGGCTGTAGCAGCACTTTGTGCGCTTACCACTTAGACAGCAACCATAGAATTAGGGACCCCTTCTTATTTGTGAATGATTGAGAACAAGTCACACGAGGAGAGGCTGAGGGAACCAGGCATGTTGAGTTTGGAGAAGAGGAGGCTGAGGGGAGACCTCATTGCCCTCTACAACTCCCTGAAAGGAGGGTGTAGAGAGGTGGGGGTTGGCCTCTTCTCCCAAGGGAATAATGACAGGAGCAGAGGGAATGGTCTGAAGTTGGGGCAGGGGAGGTTTAGATTAGATCTGAGGAAGAATGACTTTCCTGAGAGGGTGGTCAGGCACTGGAAGGGCCTGCCCAGGGAGGTGGTAGAGTCACCATCCCTGGAGGGATTTAGGAAGCGTGTAGACGTAGCACTTCAGGGCATGCTCTAGTGCCCAAGATTGTGGGGGTCTTTTGTGTGTGTGTGTGGTTGAACTCGGTGATCTCAGAGGTCCCTTCCAACCATGAGGATTCTGTGATTGCTTTTACCCCAGGTGCATCCTGGCATGTTGATGGGAAAAGAATGGCCCTTTTTTAATGGGTACCATCAACCAAAATGACTGCTAACTTGTGTCCTGCTTGTGTGCCCTCCGATGCTGAGAATGTGCTCCCTTTAGCTGTAACGAGTCACAGTGGGGAGAAGACTCACGTGTGTAGAAGGAGCACACTGAGGTAGAGGTTGCGGTCTCCAGGGCAAGGAGCGGCTGATTTCGTGAAAGACAGAGGAGAGTCTTCTGTCTCCCTCCCTGAGGAAAAGTTTGGGAGCACCAATTAACTGCCAGGTGCCAAGAGACGGGATCTGTGATCTCTTGTGGATCTTGAACTTGGCATAAAATCATGGTGGTGCCTTGGGGAAGACAGTAATTTAAGCTCTGACATGCAAGTCCATAGCTGGAGTCTGTGTCCCCAGCTAGACCGTGTCTCCTGCTTCTGCTCTTCAGCTACTCTGGAAAAAAAAGCTATATTCAGTTATGCTCAGCTCCAGCTACTCCCAGGGAGAGCAGGGAAAGCGTTGGGAATTTTGGGATAGTCTCACACAAGGAGAGTTCCTCTCTCATCTAGCTCTCTGCTTTCCTTTGTTTTTCCTTTCCCCAACTGAGCTGTGTTGCTCAGTTCTCTGGTAGTCTTTGTTTGGGGACATTTGTTCAGACAAGCTGGTCTTGATGGTTTCTTTGGGCCTTGGCAGCCAGCAGGGTGGCTGTAGATGGTTTCTACAGCAGGGTGGCTGGAGCAGGAAGCAGACACGTGTTTTCTCAGGGCATCGTCTCAGAGCTGAGTACCTACATAAGCTCTGTCACTCTAAGAGACTCTGAATAACAGCCCTATCATTGACTTCACAACATAGGGATGTGCTCTAGCATCATCTCACCAACATCTGCTTGAACTTCAGTCGCTACAGTGAACGTAAGGGCAATTTGTATGTCTCCAGATTAATTTAGTTCTGTTCAAAAAAAATAATTCACTTTCCTCAGTCTTATGGTTTTCTTGGTCGGTGTTTAGGGCAGCACAATAGAGGCTCCCAGAGAAATTCAGCCCATGCTCCGAGCTCTCCGTGGCATGTGGTCAGTCAAACAGCTGGAAGGGGTCAAGGGCTTGAACCCTTTGGAGATGAGACTTGCTGCCCTGGGGATCGGCATTCATTTTGATGGGCTTGGACTCCAGCTCCATCTGGGCCAGGGCTGAGTCATTTCTAAGCCTTAGAGCAAATGATTCCTGTCCTAAAACCAAGGGTGTAATTGCCCTTTTCACAGAACTGCTGATGACAAAACACTGTGGGTTGAGCTCTCCCACACTCAGATCCCCAGCATAAATCTCCCAGTCCCTCATACCAGGATGGACCTTTGTGTCCTGGGCAGGAGGGGAGGCCCACGTCCTGTGTGCAGGGTTCCCGGGAGGCAGTCGGGTGGCGTGGGAGAGGGCAGGAGGCTCGGACAAACCCAGCTACAGATATAACGAGAGAATTAGCAGCTGCTGGCATCCAGCAAAGTCTCTGCGAGGGGCAGAGACGGAGGTCACAGCAACACCAGCTCTAGTGAGGCACCAGCAGCTGCAGGGATTGCTGCCCACCTGAATCTGGGGGCGTTTCTTCCCCCGGAGAGCCACCAGTGTTGGAGCTCTGCTGTTTGAGGGATGTCTTGTTTTACCCTCTGGCTGTATGTGCTTGAACACGGGTATATGGAGACTTAAATCCCGACCTGAGCTGCTCTTGTGGAAGGGCAAATAACAATATTGCAGAGTGGTTGCGTCGGTGAAAGTGAGCCCGGTCCAAAGCAGGATTTGGTTGTGCGCTTCGAGTGGTAGGGTTATGTGCTTGTACCAGATGGAAGGCTTTAAATTTTCATCAGCGGGGTTATAAAAACAAAGAATATCCTTTTCGCAGCCCCCAGGTCTTTTACTAATAAGCTGAAAATGCTGCACTTCAATTAGTGTGGAGTGGAGGTGCAGACGAAGTAGTGTGTATTCTTACTGATGCTTATCCATCATGTGAGAATGAAATCAAGACATGAGTAATGACCTGTTTCAGTTGTTCGCCTTTTTTTTGTTTGGGGTTTTGTTATTATTTTTTTCCCTCTAACACATGCTTGATAGTGTAAGTGAGAGAAAATAGCTAAAAATAATTTGGACCAGGCTCTCTGGTGGTGAAGCTCCGTTACAGGTGAACAGAGTGGGAGATTTCAGCCCTGCTCATCTTTGCATTGACTTCTGTAGGTGCCGGGTCGAGCCAGCACGAGGCTGTGAGACAGCTGCGCTCTTAAGTTCGGCGTGGAGGAATAGACTTCATAAAACTATGATTTTCATGCTACTGGGAGCTGGCCGGAGAGGTCTCGGCTTTGAAGTAACGGTGCTGTGTGCTCTCAGGGAATCCCAGCTTTCCTGAGAGGTGTGGGTGCACGGAGAGGGAAAGGGATCAATTAGTTTAATGCTGCCTTTGCCTTTCACAGCATGTTTGCTGACCTGCGTGGCGTGTCTGTGTCCTGCACGGGTGCCCCGGCTGAGCAGCTCTTTCTGGACCCCGCAGGCATCCAGCTGCTGGGCTGGTGCCCTGTCGTTTGTAAATCATTCAGGAGTTCTGTGCATCACAACAGCAGTATCGGCTCTTTAGGAGGGCCCAACTCTGCCTCGACTGGTACCTCTTACGAAGGAAAATTGTATTTGCAAAGATCGGTCTTAGCAGATAATTTGAGAACAGACTGGGAAAATATCAGGAAAGCTGAGGAAAGGTGGGATATAGATTATTTCTGGGAATTCTGCGTCTAAGTTTTCATGTCTTGCCTTAAGAAGGCTTTGCTGCAAAAGTAATCCACTAAGAGGATAGGGACTGCTATTGAAAAATGGAGATACATAAATTTGAATCAGTAACTGAAAGAAAACTGTTCTCCCAATAATATAATTGAATGCTTTCTGACTAGTCAAACCCCGAAACATACCCCGGAAGTACTTACCGGTCACTTCTTCAGTGGATGGTGCTTCAGCAAAGGGTGACTTGTTTATAGGTCATACTGGCATAGAATAGAGCAGAAATAGAATAGAATAGAATAGAATAGAATAGAATAGAATAGAGCAGAATAGAATAGAGCAGAATAGAATAGAATATAGTAATCATTTACGTTGGAAAAGACCTTTAAGGTCATTGAGTCCAACCATTAACCCAACGCTGCCAAATCCTCCACCAACCCATGTCCCTCAGCACCATGTCCACACATCTTATAAATACCTCCAGGGATGGTGACTCCACCACTTCCCCAGGCAGCCTGTTCCAAGGCTTGACGACCCTTTCAGTGAAGAAATTTTTCCTAATATCCAATCCAAGATTGCAGGAGAAGGGCAGAACAGCGTTGTGAAGGTCTCCCCTGACACCGCGAAACCAACAGGATTTTGCTCTTCCCAGACCAGGCAGGGCTGGGATTTGTAGCTGGAGGTGGCTGCTGCTCTTTTTCAGGACCTGGCCGTGAGCTGTGCATCAGAAGGAGCGAGCCGGGAGCTCGGCACGGGGGCTTGCAATTGCCACAGGAGCCTGGGCACAAGTGCCACTTGACTGAACCATCAGAGATGCACGAGGTTTCAGTTCTAACTGAACCGAGGCACCACGGCTGAGAGATTACTGAGGCAAAATGGACCTGTTCTCTTTGATTAGCTCTGATTTGCTGCTCTGATGGCATATATCAATGTTAAAAGAAGGCCGCTAAGCTTTTCTTTGTACTACATTGGAAATGACACACTGCAAGGGGAGGGAGAGCTCTATGTAAAATTGCAGAATTGAAGATGAAGTGAAATTGAAAAGAAACATCAAAGATAGAAAGTAGGGGTAGGAAGAAAGAGGCCATGTACAGCATGACTGAACAGACATCTTAATTTCATTTTAATGAATCTCTGGCCACTCAAGAAGGAGAGGGTAGCTCTTTGTTTACTGGGAGGAGAAGAGCAGCCTTCCACCACTGTGCTGAGATTTCCTTTGAACATGGTCTCTCGCCCAAGTGAAGGACTGCACTCTGCTTCGTGTTGCACAGAATTAGAAAAGGCTATTTTCCGCCTCCCTGCGTCCTGCTTATGTCAGTTGCCGATGATGGCCGGGCAACCTCTGGCTGAGCCCTGGAAAATGTTCTTCTCGGTGACTCAGGTGCTTGGCAAATGGGCTGGCGTGGTGGGCTCGGGGATGCGATTGCAGTTAGAGGCACTCCCTGGGTACCAGAGCCTCATTCAAGGTCTTTTTTTATGGGGGGGGGGGGGTCATCCTACCTGCAGCTGTGTGTGGCTTGCTGATCGTCCTGCTCACATCGCTGCCAAGAGTCTCTCTCTTGCTGATGCTGTGTTAATTACCAGCAAGTACAAAGCGTCCCCCTTGATTGCATGGGGGTGGGAGAGAGCCGTAGCCCTGACTGTGATCCAGAGATGTGGGTCAGCAAGGAAGGAGGGGAAGAGCTAGGCAAGAATGAGTCCTCAGCCTTTACGTAAATGTTATCTATCAAAATTCCTGCAGGATATGGGAAGAGTGTTTAGTGCAGTTGGGCTGCAAAAATGGGTCTTTGTGGGAAAGCAGGTGGTCCCCTTTCGCAGTCCCCGTTCCCAAACTCTCTGCAGTCACCATAACAGTGTTGGTCTGGGGGCTCTAGATCTGGCTGAAAGCTGAAGGACAGGACTGTACATTGTGCTGTAGGAGTAAAATTAAGAACTATGAAAAGGGAAAAATGAGACCCGGGGATGAAGGGAGAAAAAGGAGACAAGAGGCAGAACTGCTTCAGCTGCAAACCGGGCTTCCCTGGGGGACAGCCGTTGTCTTCCACAGCAGAGGATCCTGATTCCCAGCGCTCTGGAAGTATGGCTGAGAGGAGCTAGGAGGTAGGTCACACTGCGGTGGGGTGAGGCTGGGCCAACTGTGAGATCCCCAAATACAGTGTGCCTTGTATGAATCTGTGCAGGAAGCCCTTCTGCAGCCCAGCCAAGTGGAAAGCAGTACTTCGCTCAGCCCCTGCACAGAGCCTGCCTGCCAGGCTGCAGGGAGGGGGGACTAAAAAGGATTTTGCCACGGGAATGACCTGGTGACTAATGAGTTTCATTGATCTTGTGCTTGCAGGAGAGAGCAATCTACCCGCTGCAGTTCCTGGGAGCTTTTTTGCTGGAGGCTCTGAGAGAGCAAACGTGAGTTGTTATCCAAAAGCAGGGCTGTGTGAGCCCACTGAACCTATTGATGCTGCTTTCTCATGGACGTCTGAACACGACAGTGCAGAAGACACCAGTGTCAGGAAATCTCTTGATGATTTCTACAAAATGTACTGCAGCAAACGGCCAGACAGAATGGATCCCACCTACGAGGCTGCATCACGATGTCTGTCGCAGAAGATTTCAGAGCTGGCAAACTGGGATGGAACAAAATATGCGTTGCGTTGCCTGCAAATGGCCCAGGTGGTCTTGAACAGAGATGGGTGTAAGATCTTTCCAAACCACCCCACTACTGCTTGTTTTACAAAGCCGGATGAGGGAGAAGTTGTCTTGGAAGACAGAAAGAAAACACCCGGACTCTCAGATGACGTCCTGCAGTTCCTCTTGAAACAAACACGGACAGAACATGGCCCTGAAGCGTCACATGAGAAGTGAGCAAGGTGCTGGTTTGTTCCTCTCATTGGAGCTTTGCTTTCATGCCAAAAAGAGGTGACTTTCTTGGAGAGACACTGTAGCTCTTAGCACCACCTTCCATGGAGGGGTTGATCTGGAGCAGACCTTGCCACCCTGGTCTCTGTGGCAGCACCGCATAAGGAGCATCCGTGGTCCCCGTGTAACTGCTCAGGATGCGTTGACTGATCAGGATGGGTGACGGGTGATGCAGTCTGTTGCTGGGACATCAAACACCATGGTTTCTACCTACCAGGCTTTTCAACTGACCTACATCCCTACCCCAG
The DNA here is from genome assembly GCA_013399435.1 of Arenaria interpres. NCBI lineage: Eukaryota > Metazoa > Chordata > Aves > Charadriiformes > Scolopacidae > Arenaria > Arenaria interpres. Next base: position 20,304 of record VXAK01005240.1, on the reverse strand, counting down.
CTGAACAGTGGCTCAGCCCAAAGTCGGGCGCTGTGTGGGTGAGGATGTCCAAGTGCTGTTGACTGTAACCGGCTGGCGGGCCGAGCTTGGCACGGTGTGCCCAGACCTGGGGAGGGAAATTAAGATTTTTTTTCTGTGCTTGGCTGATACGGTGCCTCCACGGGCAGCCTGTGTGTGTTTACTGACAGACACATGATCCCACAGGTCACGACTGCAGTGTGGGCGAGGTTTTTCGACAGATAAAGTGTGTGTGTGTGCATGAAGGGGAGAGGAAATACAGCTTCTGAGAAAGTTGTGAGTTGTTTTTTTTTTTTTAAAAGGGGGGATAAAAAAAAAAAAAGGGAAAGAAAAGCTTCATCGCCTTGGTGATGTTTCTAACACTTCCAATGCACCAGCTGAGCAGACTGGGGATTTTTTCCTATCTCTATGAGCTGGTTTAAGAGCAACCTGAAATAGATTCCTGAGTAAAGGCTCTGCAGAGGTGTTCCTGGGGAAGCTGCAGAGAGTGTGCCAGCTGCCCCGGTACCTGCCTGCTGTAAGATGCAGAGGATCTAGGAAGAGCCGAGCTCGCATCTCAGCATACCCGAGACTGTGGGTCGCTTGATTGATTTTGTAGGGCAATGCTGCTTTCTCCAGCTCTCTCCCTGCCCATTAGTCCCTGCTGATTTCTGCTGCCATGGGGTAAAAAGAAAATAAAGCTTTCCCAGAGAGGAAGCCGGTGCTCATTGCTTGAGTACACTCTGTTATCCCTACTGGCACTGCACAAGACCTTGTGATTACTTTCCTGGTGTGTTGATGGATGAGGGAGAACGTTCTGTGAGATGTTTGAACCATGGAGGTGGTTGGTCTCCAGTAGGGATCATCTGGCATAGGTTGGTTACAGCAAAGGTTTGCTTCTTCTAACAAGTTCTGCTGCTCTTTATACCCAGAACTTTCTTGCTCTGGTTTTACTTAGCAAGATCACCGCTGGCTGCAGTGGGAACTGGCCCAATGCACTGGTTGCCCAGCTTGAGTTGTGACTGTTGCTTACCCTATGACATTAAGAGGTGACCTGAAGGACTAATTCCAAGCAGTTGGTTTTGGGGAATTGAAAGGGCTCTGGATCTGACGCATGGCTAGCAATTTGGCAGGCCGAATTCTTCTTTGCTTTGTGCTTCTGGAAACTGGGAGTGAATCCCAAAGGAAAACAGCTGCACGAGGGATGCGGGAAGCCTTGGTGGGAAGGGTGCTGCTGTCGCACGAGGCCGCGAGTCGGGCCCCCCTGATCAGCATGCGGGAGCCCTTCGAAGTGGTGACCAGGAGCACGCAGAGCTTCCCGTGCCTCTTGGGACAGGCTGTCGGTCATTAGAGCTGTGCTTTACAGACTGCAGCTGTTCTTAGAATTGTTCTCTTCTGGAACGGTGTCTCAGGCTCTAACAGAGACAGGGTGAAAGAAGGTAGTTACGGGGTAGCCCTTACCAGGGCTTCCAGGCCCCCTGCTTTGATGGAGTTTCGGCTTTTATTCGTGGCTTGCTTGAGGGCCTTGCAAGGCAAAGAAACCTGCTGGAAAAATTCAGAGCTTTGTCTTCTCCAAACTTTTATTGTTAGATTTTCATTAAAATTTAGAATAAGCCCAATTATTATAAATTTTCATATTTAAAGCGCTTACAGAAGCAGAGCAGAGCTCGGCTGGATAAATCAGGCTCCAAAATCCCATTGATTTTTAATGATAACAAAACAAGCTAAAATTTTAGGGGAGTCTGAACGTCTTGTCAGGTATCTGTTGTTAGGAGCCGAAACGTGATAGAGTTTAGAAAATTTGATCATTCCTACTGTGAAATTAAGAGCTCCATTTCTGGAGAAACACTTAATTTTAGGAGGTGTTTCACTGGGATCTTATAGTTCAATCACTTTTATTAGGTTAAACAAGACTGCAGCACAGAGAATAACACTCGTCACTCCTTTTCCTACTCGCTGCTAATTAATTTTTTACAAACCTGTGCTGGAACCTGCTGTATGTGTTGCCAAGCCTGCTGAAAGCCAAACCGTTTGTATTACTCATTTCCTTGATAAACATCTCTCCTCAATTTCTTCAAGACACGGGGGGATGAATGTGTCTCTCTCCTTTGCCAGGTGTTCAAGCCAGACTCTCCAATTGCTCTGAAGAGGCTGTACTTGAAAGCAGCCCAGTCCTGTTTGGTATTTTATGATGCTACATAGAAGGAATTATAATAACGAATATTACCTCTGATGAGCAACGGCACAAGGGGCCCTAACTTATGTCTGTTTGCATTTCTGAAGCTGATCTGCAGTTATAACTAAGATGGGTTGTTTCGAATTAACTAAGTTGCGTTCTTTTTTCCTCCTGTTTTTGTTGATTCTTTGCTTTCTTGTGTGTGTGTTGCCTTTGTGATTTTTCTCGGCCCAATGGGGGAATCTACCCTTGTTCTGGATCCAGCAAGTGGCTCTTTCATGGACCACTTCTTGCAATGGAGTCTGCAGAATGGTGGAAAAGCAGCTTTCAAGGACCAGTTGGCTTCAAACGTGTAGGGCTGCCCAGGACCCTGAGTCAAACCAGCCCTCAGCGCTGCAGAGCTGCGTAACCACAGCCAACGTGCTTCCCACCCCTGCAAACACAGCCACGGCCACCTTGTCTTCTGCTGCCAGCTGGAGAGGCAGGGACTTGGCCAGAGCTGTTGCTGCCCACAAACAGCAGTGTCTGGCCAGTGATGGGAGAGAGGAGGAGGATGGACCCCAGGAAGAGGGAGAGCGCAAGGAGGAGGAGGAGGGATTTGGCCGGGGGAAAGCTTCCCCAGGGGTGCAGGGGTTGAGTAGGTGCCTTGTGTTGAGCTTTTGGGCAGCTGCTCTCCTGGCCGTGGCCTCCAGCCACTCACCCTACCACCAGGGGAAGCAGGCAGCCCATCCCTGGCTCAGCGAGGCTGTCCCAACAGGGCAGGGTGCTCCCAGGCTGTGTTTAAACACAGCTTGACGGCACTTCTGTCCTGTTTCCCTCCCCACCAGCAGCCCTCCACCAACCTCCAGTTTTTTTCTGTCTTTCATGATTGTGCTAATGAGATTCTTGGCTTTAAAATGAAACAGATCTCTCTGAGCCCAAAGAGCCTGATGTCAGCCAGCAACAGAGCAACGAACCCCCACACAACCACTTCAAGTTTCTCTCTTGGAGGCCTCCTATCTCCTGTCTCAGTGGCTTCTTCCCTCTGCCAGGAAGACATGTGCCTTCGTGCATGGTTTCCACCCACCGGTTTGTCCACCTGCTGGTTTGTCCGTCGATGGGGTGCTTTGCTGTGGTGATACTGCTCGCTGGCTGGAGAGGCCACTCATTCTCCAGCGTGGACATGTTCAAGGAAACATGGAGAGCAAGAGGAGGGGATGTACAGAAGGTGACAGCGTATGGGCGAAGAAGAAAGGGCAGCTGGGACCTTGAAGGTCAACATCAAGGTTCCCAGTTAATTCAGTTACTCCAGTACAGCCACACCGCTTGCACCAGTTTTAGCATGTGCTCTGCAGCATTTCGGTTTGGAGATGGCTTTTACCTTGCCAGTCCCAGCTGCTGAGACCTCTCACCGGTTCCTTTTCCTGGCCAGGCCCCAGCACGGAGTCTGTGTTTGGTGCCCGACAGACTCTGGCTGCCCTTGCACATGGGGTTGCTGTTCCTGCCCTGCTGCCCCCGGGCAGGTTGGCACCACTCCTGTGCTCTGCAGGTGTTCCCAGCAAAGGCAATGGAAATTTTGCTGCTGACTTCAACCAGAGCAGGAGGAGGCCCTGCTGGCCCAGATGGCTGCAAATTATGGCCAAAAGCTTTCGAGTCGGTGTAATCGCTCTTCGCAAATAGATTTATGCTGGGGCTGCCTGGGTTTAGGTTGCTGTCCTTGAGTCATCACAGAACTGCTGCAGCTGGCTTCTTGGTGGTTCTCCTGGATGTGTCACTTGCTTGCTTTTGTGGCGTGGGTGTTGTTCATGTGCTGGAGGGCACACAAAACATTGGAGCAGACCCTCAGCTTCTCGCCCAGCTACTCAAGCTAATGGTGCTGGGGTAAAAAAAGCAGTTGAGATGAGGACCCCCATTTCTACAGTAATAAATATATCTACAGGTGCCGGTCTGTCAGAAGCCAGAGAAAAGCATCCTGCGGGCAAAAATTACGGAGAAAGGTAACACCAGCTGCTTCAGCAATAGGTACAGGTGGAAAAAACCAACCTGCTCTTGAGAGTGCTGTCAATAATTGCAGTAACAGTACTGCCCTCTCCCTGCCAGCGCGCGGTGCTTCACCACCACAGACCCACCACCGCTCCCAGGGCATTAACACTGACGGAGGTGGGGAGCTATTGCTAAGGATGCACAGGGAGGAAGGAAGATCTTCAGTGTGAATCGGATGTTGTTGCTTATAATTTTTCGCCAGCATTTATGCTGTTCCACACGGTTAAGGTTTTGCACGTAAACTCGTGTTTTTAACTGCCATTTTTAAGGGAAATAACTTCCCAGAAAGAGAGAGCTGGAGGAGTCGGAGGACGATGTCTGAATCCCTTTTGTTGTTGTACCTGGTTTGGTGATGAATGGGTCTTTTCTTTTGATTAGCTCTGAAACCACCTGGTCTCCTATCTAGATTTTAATAAATAAATAAATAAGCCAACCCCATATAATTTCCACAAAGAAAGCTTGGATCAAAAGCTGAGGTTCCTGTTCTTTAGGAGAGTCCTGCTGCTACTGATGTTTGAGAGATACCTGCTGGGTTTTGATGGAAAAGAAGCCCTAATGGACTCTAGTCTGGCCCTCGATCAGCCCCAGAGCCGGCCATGGCCTTCCCCGCTCATAACAAATGTGGGGGATCTGCCTGGAGCCCCTCTTTGGGGCTCTGAGGAGAAAGGGTGCCTGCAGGGTGCTCCTCCTGCAGCCTGGAAAACCTGAGCTGCCGGCTTTTTATCCGCTTTTTTGAATGAGATTTAGAAAACATTCTAGGGAATAGCTGCTCACTTGTTGTTTTAAATGGTGGTAAAATGAGGCAATCTTGGTTTGGAAGGTGCGTGTCCATGAAGGACGTTAGTCTGGGGTCCTGCTTCTCCGCACAGCAGTGGACCAGGCAGGAGGTGAGGTGCCTCTGGAGTGGTCATGCTTCTGCTTCATCTCCTCCAGGGCTCTCGGGGCTGCTCAGCCTCTGCCTGAGACATCCAGGCTTTCTTATTAGAAATTTGTGATGCAGCAAGAAAGGGGATAAGAGGACTCATTTCTCTTCAGCCCTGTAGGAAATGAGACGCAGATGATGACAGAATAGAGAATAGGCGGCTGCTGAAGGAGCGTGGAGACAGATACCGGCAGAGGAGAGCATGAAACTCATTTTGAAGAGCAACGTAGGCAGAATAGGCTGGATGCAGCTGAAACATCGGGATCATGACTCACATCTACAAATCTTGGCTGGCATCTCACAGAGGCCCTGGTAAGCTCCGTGCTACCAAAGCACGCAGTCTTTGGAGAAGTTTGGGCCTCGCACAGGCGGGAGCGCCTGCAGTTCTTCTCTGCGCTGCTCACTTCCAGATACAACGCTCAGCTCGTGCCAATAAACCTGCCAAAAATAGATGTGTGTCTCACGCTGAGACAGAAGGAAGGGCAAAGACAGAGCCCCTCGGAATAAACATCTCGGGAGCAGGTGGTAAATTTGACGCAGGTTTTGTCTAGAGAAGAGTGGTCTTTTTCTTAACTGTATGTGGTTTCTTTGGAGTATGAGTCTGATTGACTCTGGAATGTCTGATGACACTCCAGAAAGCTGTGCCACCACACGTCGAGACCTGGACAGGCTGGAGAGTTGGGCAGAGAGGAACCTGATGAACTTCAATAAAGGCAAGTGTAGGGTGCTGCACCTGGGGAGAAATAACCACCTGCACCAGGACAGGTTGGGGGCTGACCTGCTGGAGAGCAGCTCTGAGGAGAAACACCTGGGAGTCCTGGTGGACAACAGGATGACCATGAGCCAACAATGTGCCCTTGTGGCCAAGAAGGCCAATGGCATCCTGGGGGGCATCAGGAAGAGTGTGACCAGCAGGTGGAGGGAGGTCATCCTGCCCCTCTGCTCTGCCCTGGGGAGGCCCCATCTGGAGCACTGGGTCCAGTTCTGGGCTCCCCAGTTCCAGAAGGACAGGGAACTGCTGGAGAGGGGACAGCAGAGGGCTACAAAGATGATGAGGGGCCTGGAGCATCTCCCTTACGAGGAGAGGCTGAGGGACTTGGGGCTTTTTAGTCTGGAGAAGAGAAGGCTGAGGGGGGATCTGATCAATGCTTATAAATACTTAAAGGGAGGGTGTCAAGAAGATGGGGCCGGTCTTTTCTCAGTGGTGCCCAGGGACAGGACAAGAGGAAATGGGCACAAACTTGAATAAAAGAAGTTCCACCTAAACATGAGGAGGAGGAACTTCTTTCCTGTGAGGGTGGCAGAGCCCTGGAAGAGGCTGCCCAGGGAGGTGGTGGAGTTTCCTTCTCTGGAGACATTCAAACCCCTCCTGGACACGTTCCTGTGGGACCTGCTCTGGGTGGACCTGCTTTGGCAGGGGGTTGGACTAGATGATCTCCAGAGGTCCCTTCCAACCCCATAGCATTCTGTGATTCTGTGATTTCTGTGTTTGCGCTAATTTGTACAGTAGGTAATTGAGGGGCAAAGTTTTGAGGAAGGGTAAATTACCTGCAAGGAAAATGGATATGGGATACCTCTCAGTTCCGCACATGTTTGGGTGGGTTGTGATCTGGTGTCCTGGGATGTCGTGTGGAAAGACTTGGTCAAACTTGTTCTCTTTGCGTGGTTGGAAATGCTACTGCCCTGATGCTTACAGAGTCACTGCCTTTGCAGAAGGAGCCCCCCCACCTGCTGCGGAATGAAGGAGAGGAAACTTGTGGTGTTAGCGAATAAAACCAGAAATTATGTCTTTGGGGAACCTTCGTAGAAACCAAATGAAAGATCACGAAGCTTGAAATTCCCTCCTGGGACGGGAGGGAATCTGCCTCTAGGGTATCTAAGCTCAAGTAGCTGTGGCAGTTACATATAGAAAGGCTTTGCGCTGTGCTTATTGTTCACCGCTTCTGAAGTCAAAGACATGAATCCGCCCATGCTCTTACTCCAAAGACCTTGTGCTTTTGGATTGCCCTCACTGTCCCTCTGCCGTATTCCCGCCGATAGGAAACGATGAACGCTGTCCTGCAAGTGTTCCTGCCCTTAGACATGGCTGGTCCCAATGTCCATGGCCCAGCTCTGCTGCTGCCGTGACCCCGATATGCTGCCAAGTTTACACTCTCTGGGTACTTGTCACTGTGTGCCTTCTCCTGTCACGTTGCTATTCCCTGAATTTAAAGTATTTCAAGAATTTTCAGCCCTGTTGCCCCTTGGATGTTGGGGTTTTTTTGCCTTCCGTGGCTGGAAGAAGCCCCAGGAGCACAGTCAGAGGCTCATCAGTTTTGACCTAACTCTGCTTAGCTGCTCTTGGAGTGGCTGAAATAGTGGCCTGGATGTGTGGCCATCCATGGGTGGATAGATGATGGCTACTTCCAGGTAAAGAACATATTTTTCTGGATGCTTTAAGCCCCCAAAGTGGTATGAGGCCCTCATGGAAATGTCCCACGTTCTGTACGTTTCTCCCCAGCCTGTGCAATAACCTCTGACAAATTGCATTTTCTTTTGAGGGGGTGAAGTGCTTTCCTCTCTGCCTGGCTTCCACTTGACTTGGCTTTGACACTTGCATGGTTTCAGCACTCGACAGAGCGCAGATCGTCTTCTCAGAGGCACTTTGCTGTTGCCTTCTCTCCATTGGCTTTGTTTGCTTCTGTGACCCACCCCATCACTGTATTTTCAATCCACTGCATTATTTATGGCAGGAAATAACCTGTTGCCCTGGAGGTGAGGAACCAGGTGGCACTGGACCGTGTTGTACCTTAACGTGCTCCACCACCGTGAGCTCAGTAGACAGCTGGGCTGCTTTGGTTCAGGGTTTCAAAAGCAGACTTGGCTGTGACCACCTGACATTTAGCCTTTGGGGAAGAAAAATGCACCCACGATTATAGTCTTGAAACTCTCCTGCCAGTTGCTGCCCGTGCTGAGCGCATGCTCCGGGCTTGCAGGTGGTGCCTGCAAGGTGTGCAGCAGGAAAGATCCCTCTGAGTTGTCATTTTCCCCTTGATGTGGGCCAGGCGCTCCCTGGGGCCGACTGGGTGATCCCAGGGCAGAGCTGGTGGGCAGGAGGATCCCTGGGGCTCTCGGTGCCCTCCTGCCCTCTGCTTCCTGACGGCTTCAGGAGCTGTAGGACCCAATTTCCCCAACTTTCCCTAAGTCATGCTACTGTGGCTCTGGCAACTTGCACAGAAGGGAGAGCAGGGACTCCTGATTCCCATTGGGAAGGTTGCACACGTGCAAGTCGCATTTGTGTCCTCCCTTGTTGCAATGACCCTGCCTGAAGCAGCGGAGGTGTCCCCTCCACCGCCCGTGTTCCTTCCACATGTCTCCACTCCGCCTGCCCTGCGCCATCCCAGGGCTATTCCCAGGAAGCCAGGCCTGAGCTTTGGGCTGCCCGCAAGCCTGCTGACGCCTCTGTTCAGAGAGTCACAGAACCAATCATAGATTCATAGAATGCTTTGGTGGGACACCTCCCACCAGCCCAGGTTGCTCCAAGCCCCCTCCAACCTGGCCTTGAGCCCCTCCAGGGATGGGGCAGCCACAGCTTCTCTGGGCAACCTGGGCCAGGCTCTCACCACCCTCACAGCAAAGAAGTTCTTCCCCACATCTCAGCTCCATCTCCCCTCTTTCAGTGTCACACCCTTCCCCTTCCTCCTAGGGCTCCCCTCCCTGCTCGTCCCACTGAGTGCTCTGGTCCTACGTGGGGGCTGCTTTTGCAAAGGCATTTGGTGCTTCCACCGCGAAACAAATCCAAGGGTTCCTTTCCTTCTGCTTGTTTGATAAAGTCCTGGCTCACAGCAGACAAGTAGTGCTCTGAGCCTGGGTTAGGACGACATCTAAAACTAACAACACCCTTCAGGGCTGTATATATACAAGATCCCACGAGATCTTTCAGTCAAATGGGTAAGTGGAGTAAAAGATGGAGAATTCTATGAGCCCCATAGGGTATGACCAGTGGGGCCAGAATTGATCCGTCATTGCCAAGCAGGAGGAGCACAGGACGAGGTGAGGACTTGGCAGCCAGTGCCCGAGGGGTTTCCCTGCTGCACCACCCGAATTCAGATCCCACCCGAGCGCTGTGGAGAGATTTGAGAGCTTTGGCTTGGGTATTTTCCAGCTGAGCTGGACCAGTGTCCCCCGCTGTCCCCGAGGGGTGACTGGTGCTGCTGAGACCAGCCACCTGGGCTGCCCTGGGGCTCAGCTCTGGACATCGTCTGGCAGGCAGCAAGCGCTTCCTCGCTGTTCCCAGGACGAACCTTACATCAGTGTCTCATCCAAACTATTTTGTCATCCTTGACGAATCCTCCTGCTATTAAGTCATTCCCCGCTTTCCTCATCTGGGAGCTCCTCCAGGACGCTTGGTGTCAATGGCCTCGCTGATGCCTCCTCCAACAGAATTTTTATTTTCCTTCCCACGCGGCTGCTGGTGGGAGGCGCTGATTCATGCCAAGGACCTGCCCAATCCCCGAGCCAAAAGGCAGCCGGTGAGAGAGGGGAGCTCCTGCCACAGGCAGGTGCAGGAGCAGATCCTCAGCACGCATCAATGAAGTTGCTCCCATCTGGGGCCATTTACATCCATGGGGGGGTCTTTCCCCAGGAGCTCGAGATGTTTTGGCACGTGTGGGTGTGTTGGGACATATGTTTGCTAAAATCAGCGTCCAACAGGCAGTATACGTCCTATATAAATGGGTCTACTTCATTATTGAGTGTAGGTGATTTTGTGTGAGGCATATGTTTTCCCACAAGACAAAAGTTCATGTTAAAAATACCCTATTCTGTAGGCTTTCCCTAATGACTATTTCCCCCCCACACACACCACATCTATTAGCCAACAACATATGCCAGCATTTCTTCCTTAAAAGTAAAAACTGGCAGATAGCACACAGAGCATGAAATAATAAGGTGCGATTAAGACAGTACCTGGAGCCAACCAAAGCCAGGAACCTCATGGCTGAAAGGTCAAGCCTTGATTTAAATTGCCTTTGCAGTGGCCTATTTATTTGCAGGTGCTGTGGATTAAGAGGGGAATTCTTGTAATGAAAGAACATCTGGCATGGAAAATCTCGCCTCGGTTCAAGCTGAGCAAAGTTTCACTCGCATTAGAAGGTAGGTTCCTGTAATGGGAAACATCAGTCGACCTCAGGGCAGGTAACCCTGCCCAGCGATACCTGTCCTGGTGGCATTTCTGGGCGAGATGCAGTAAATGGGCCGGGAATGCTGCTAAATGGGTGCTAAAATCAGCGGCTTCCTGCCACGGAAACAGGATGATCCTGTGATTCAACATTGAACAGGTGGGCATAGAGGAGATCAGTGCTGTGCCCTGCAACACATCTTCAGTGTGACCTTCACCAACTGGCTTGTTCTGGGTTCCCAGCAGCTTGTTCTGGGTAGCTGAGAGCTTTGAAGGAGTGAGAGGACAGGGCACTTACACCCACATCTTTGCTTAACAGCAGCTCCCCTAAAAGGGCCGCAGTTGGAGGGTGAAATAACAGGGGTTTGTGTCTGTGGACCAGGCCCCTTGTTTAAGAAGCAGCTCAGCATGTGCTCTGTGAGGCCAGCATGTTTTGGCATCCCTGTCCCCTCGTCCTCTCTGGGTCTTGGGGTGGGGGATCTTAGGGGGCATGGGCTGGGGGCCAAAAAGTCAGGACACAGCTGGATGTGACCGTGGGATAACTGCCTGTATGTTCTCAAAGAGACATAGGTCTCTCATCTCATGTCTTCCTTCCATGGGATGGCTGGATGTATAGAGCAGTTGCTTTGGTTTGTATTTTGGGTTGGTTTTTTTTTGTGCTGTGGGACTTCAGTAAGGAAAGGTCGGTCTTAGTTTTGAGACACATTGGGGCTGGAAGCAGAAAGAGGTGTCCACGAGGTGAGCACCACGTAGAGTGAAGTGTGTGTGTAGGCAAGTCCCATCTCTGGGTTTTTTGTCTCCCTGAGTGTTGATGCTGGTTGTCTGGTGGCCAAGAATAAACTTGTTGCATGTGAATTACTGAGAAAAAAAAAAAATAATCTTCTGGGGTGAGGAGACACAGGCTGTGGCTGGAAGCTCTTTTGAAGGCTGAGGGAGTCTTTCAGTGGCTCAGGCTCAAAAGGCGATGGTGTGCTGAACAAGAGTCAGCTTGGTTTCTGGGTCCCCTCCTTCACTTCCCGCTGCCGTGAGGTGCCTGTGTGGCACTGGCACTGGAAAAAGGAGGTGCCATCAGCGCCCAGCCTGCCATGAGGAGAAAGAGATGAAGCCGATGAAGCGCAGATGCTTCTTGTTCAGCATTGGAGCGTAGCAGGCACCCTCGAGGGCCATGTGCTCCAAGCAAGGGAGGAGGCTGCTCATGTTATTAGGCTGAACCAGCTGCTTGCAGAACCACAGAATGACAGAATCTTCATGGTTGGAAGAGAACTTTGAGATCATCGAGTCCAACCATACACACACAAAAAAAAGCAACACTAAAACCAAAAAAAGCACAGAACAAAACACCCAACCCAACAATCTTGGGCACCAGAGCATGCCCTGAAGTGCCACGTCTACACGTTTCTTCAATCCCTCCAGGGATGGTGACTCCATCACCTCCCTGGGCAGGCCCTTCCAGTGCCTGACCACCCTCTCAGGAAAGTCATTCTTCCTCATATCTAATCTAAACCTCCCCTGCCCCAACNACTGGACACAGCCCTCGAGGTGAGGCCTCACCAGTGCCCAGTCCAGAGGCACCATCACTGCCCTACTCCTGCTGGCCACCCTGTTCCTGATCCAGGCCAGGATGCCGTTGGCCTTCTTGGCCACCTGGGCACACTGCTGGCTCATGTTCAGCCGGCTGTCCACCAACACCCCCAGGTCCTTTTCTGCCGGGCAGCTCCAGCCACTCTGTCCGCAGCCTGTAGCGCTGCCTGGGGTTGTTGTGACCCAAATGCAGAACCTGGCACTTGGCCTTATTGAACCTCATCCCGTTGGCCTCGGCCCATTGATCCAACCTGTCCAGGTCCCTCTGTAGAGCCTTCTGACTCTCAGGCAGATCAACACTCCCACCTAGTTTGGTGTCATCTGCAAACTTACTGAGGGTGCACTCAATCCCCTCATCCAAATCATCAACAAAGATATTAAACAAGGCTGGCCCCAAAACCGAGCCCTGAGAGACACCACTGGTGACAGGCTGCCAACAAGATGTCACCCCATGGGATTTCACCCCATGCGAGGCCTTGGAGGGGGTGGCAGGTCCTGGTAGGGATCTGCTGTGTGGCTGCTGTGTTGGGGCTAGGGGTGAAGGAGGCGGTGATGCCCTTAGCGAGGAGGGACTGGCTGTTTTGGGCCAGCAATATCCATTGGGCTACAGCTAAGAGCAGAGCTCCTGTGTGCCAGGGTGGTCCCAGGCCGTCCTCAAAGCTGCTCAGCCTGGGTGGGACAATCACCCAAACGCTTGGGTGGGTGCTGCTAACTTTGAATGGAGGTGTCTTCTTAGTTTTGTCCCCAGTGTAAGTTTGCCACGCTCGACCCCTGGGGCAGCCACCCGACACAGGTCTGCGTGGGGAAGGTGGTGTGTGGGAAGCATCTCTTCCCAGAGCCAGGATGTGACACTTTGCGGGCTCTGCACACCCCGTGTGAGAGCTGGCGAAGCCACCTGCAATGGCTTGCTCTTCCCCTTGTCCACGGTAGCAGAGGTCTCTTCCAGGGTGGCTTGTTCTGCTGTTCCCACGTGCGTCACCTCTCTGCCCCCAGGGTTACAACTGGCTGCCAGACCTTTCATCAGGGCTTTTTTTCCTCCCAGAGTGTTTAAAGTGCTTTCTGCTCAGCCTTTATAATGTCACATGGAGTGGCTGGACTGAGTCGCCTCCAGCTGTCTCCTGTCTGAGCGTGGCCACCGCTGGCTGCCGGCAGAAAGGCTGAGGAAACCTTGTGGTGTTGCTGGAGGCTGAGATGCAGGGCCAAGCCTATGGGAGCATTAATGGCCGCTGGTTGGAAATCCAGAGCCATTGTGAGAAGGAGAACACCTTACGCCTGCTTTTTCGGGCCTGAGGACCGGGTAGTGCCCAACACAAATGGCCATGAAGGTGCAAAGGACTCCAGGGAGAGCTGCCACCACCCCCGTCCCATAGGAGCCTGGCTCCCGGCTGGTCAAGGCCACCTCTGCAAGGTCTGGCAAGGGAAGCCGTGGTGGATTCCCACATTAGTACCCCTGGATAACAGGTCGTGGTTCTTGACATCTGCTGGAATCCACCTTGTGAGGACATTCCGTCTTGAAAGAGCTTTTTTCTCTATACCTTGGCAGGCTCTGTGCTGGCTCTACATCCCTGGCCCGGGGCCTCCAGCACATCGCAAGGGTTTTTGGCTGGAAAGCTGCAGAGGCAGGCAGATGTGATGGGATTTGGAACGTCAGCAAAGATGCCCATTGCTCTCTGCCCACTCCTGCCCGCAGGCTGCCCGGTGCCGGTTGCAGTGAACCTCAGCCGCTGGCTGCAAGGGCTGCTCCTTGAAAATTGGTGCTTCTCCAAGAAGTGCAAGGGGAACCCCGTATCTGCCCTCTGGCAGCCACAAAGTCATAATCCTCTCATCGCAACCATCAAGACGGACAGGGTGACAAGCGAGTGCCGGGCAGTGTGGAGGTGAGCTTCTGGCAAACCCTGCTCCTCTCCCTGACCAGGGAGATATCTTTGGAGAAGGGACAGAGCAGTGGCACTGGTGTGAGGCCACGGGATCCACGTGCAGCATCCTCTCTTGGTATAGAGGTACATCTTGGTATATCCTTGGTGTGCTGGTGCCACCCAGCTTGTTTGTGCAGTGGAGGCAAAGCCAGGAGGTTTGTGACCATCTGTGTTTGAAGGACCTAAATTAATGTTACTGGCAAGATGGCCAGAGAGAAGAGACCCACATTAATGCCTCCCCGAGGGACAGACAAGTCAGTCAGCTCCTGGCCATCCTGCCAGCTTGCACAGCTCCAGACTGCAGCATGCCCGACCCAAACAGTTGGGACAAGAGGGAGGGAGGTTGAAATGACCACTGGACCAGGCTGGGGTGCAGGGGCAAGCTGGGATCCCTGAAGAGAAAAGGGGAGACGTTCAAATTCATTGTATTCGTGTGTCGTTAATTCTGCCTCTTTCAGAATAGCTCTTCGACCCTGAAAAGCTACCCTTGAGAGGGTGGTTTCTTGATTATGGCTGGGATGGAGGGAAGGTTTAGGTTGCATTTGAAATCCTTTGCTTTTTGGGGAGCCAAGCTCTGGGCACTCCTCCTGCAAGGAGAAGTGGTTACTGCCACTTGGCTTGCGGTGCCACTCTCTGCTGGGCTTTTTCCTGCTGATGGTTCTCACTCCCAGCTGCTCGTTCCTGCTGACTTGATGTATTCTGGTGGCCGCTTTCCCGGAGTCGGCGAGGATCGCCCTCCCGGCTGGCCTGCCGCGGGGGCAGGGCACGTGGTTGCCAAAACATCAGGTCGGCGCTGAAATGTGGTTCCTCTGCTTCCTCTGCCTTGCTGTCGGGGTGAGTTGTCTCACCCCAGTGAGTTATCTGGGGTCCCTGCAGTTGTGACGGGGGAGATGAGACTGGAAACTGTGGGAAATTAATGGTCATCCTGTGAGCACCCCAAGCTCTGGGCCGCTGTTGACAATAGGCCTCTGACAATAGTCCAGGCCCTTGACAACAGTGCAGGCCTCAAGGTTACCAAACGGTTAAGTTGTGATTTGTAAACTAAGGAAGCTGGCAGAAAAGGAGTAGCTGTCTTCTGAACGTACTGATAAGTACGACCTTGGGTAGAGTAAAAAAACCAGAAACGACTGTGTGTGTAAACAGCTAATTATAGCCAACTATGGTAGCATGTAACTAGTTATCACCTGCTAATAATAGTCCACTATAAAAGCATCACCTGGGAATTATCTATAAAAGCTGAGCTATCTGTGCAATAAAGTGGCATCTACCTGATTAAATTGGTCATCGTGTATGGTGTCCGAAGCTTCCTTAGTTTACAAATCACAACTTAACCGTTTGGTAACCTTGAGGCCTGCACTGTTGTCAAGGGCCTGGACTATTGTCAGAGGCCTATTGTCAACAGCTGCCCAGAGCTTGGGGTGCTCGCAGGATGACCATTAATTTCCCACAAATCCCCCTTTTTGTTTTTGAGCAACCCAAGCTCCTGCAAACGTTCTCTCCATTGATTTTTCCAACATTCTCCTTAAGCATGTTAAGAAGCATGGTGTAACAATAAGCAACACTATAACTACAAGCAATATGACTAACCCTTGCTTAACCAAATCGAACAGCCATCCTGACAATCCCCACGACTGGAACACACCTTCAAGCCATGAGTGTTGTCGAGTAAGTTTGTGCATGTGGTCCCTCAACTGAAAACAACTCAGGAGCAGAAGGATGGTGGTGGCCAGTGAAGAGGGGGTTGTGTGTGAGCAAGGAAACCACCCTGATAGACCCTACTTTGTCCGTGTGGCATTTTGCAGAGGAATTATAACTATCATTTGCCTCTGGAAAATTGTTCCTGCATCACAAATACAGGTAGTTACTGTCTTACCCGGGAGGGAATGCCTGAAAACTCACGTTTCTACAGCAAAGCCTAAAATGACAGGCCAGGGATGTGCTCCCTGGTCCCAGTTCTCAGCTGGTATCATTTGAACGTAGTCTCCGAATTCGATGGAACTAGACAAATTTACACTGACGGAGTATCTGCCGGGTATTTTCAGTTCCCAAGGCTGCCTTTAAACTTAAGCCTCTTAAGCCTTTTTTATAAGCACACAGCATTTCACACAGAGAGCCTAAGAGTCTTAAAATCCAGGTATGCAAAAGAAAAAAGAATTTTTTCTAGAGGGAAGAGATCACAGCTAAAACTCCTCTTGCATTTTGCAGGTTTTCCTCACTCTTTCATTGGGTCTTTATGCAGCTGGGTTTCTATTTTTAGGGGCAGTGGCGACTGAAAAGAGGTAATTGAAAATTTCTTTGGTGATTCCTTTTGCTGTGGGAGTACCGGTGTCATGAAATAGATCTCTCAGCACTGTGTTTTTCAGTCTGCGATTCTGTGCAAGGGCATAATGGGAATGTTCGGTTTTTTTAGTACATGGGTCATTCAGCAATAAAAAGTTTCCTTTGAAATCGTTACGGTCTGTTGCAGAAATCTATATATTTTTATCTTACAGAATTGAAATTTGCCATGAAATTTCCATGACACAATCAACCATAGGACAATATTGTTCTTACCAAACAGAACCCTTGCTGAGAGTCAAAGGGCTATAAATATTTAAAGAAATGAATTACTGAGTAAGCCAGAGTAGTGCCTCGGTCTGTAAATATTAAATGGAACGTACACAGTTGACAAAATGCAGGCAGAAACACTGAATGGGGCCGTTTCATTGCCTAAATGAAATTAATTGCAGTGCAAAGGCAACTGTAAAAGTCATTCTTGCTTAATGGCAAGCAGCACTCAAAACATGAGGGCTTAAGTCAGCATTTTGCTTGCTGAAAGAAACTTCCACCCTGTTTTACAGTCTACTGCACAAGCCCCAACCTTCTTCACCGGTGAGGTTACCGGTGTGGTTAATTGCATACTTTAAAAATATGTTGGGCAGGGGTTGTTTTGTGGGTTTTTGGAGGTGAAGGGGGGTAAGGGGGGGTCTGGGTGTGCAGCTCCCCCCTGCCCAGGCTGGAGGCTGAGATGCCCCACAGCTCTCGGGCTGCTCTCTGGGCATCAGCTGCCTGGGGACCGCGGCGATGCTGAGCATCCGAAAGCTGGGCCAGGGAGAGACGCAGCTTTTGGGGGCTGCTCGTCATCCAGGACTCAAGAGGAGGGTGTTGGGGGGCTGCTACTTCCCCCCCTCTTGCAGAGGAGGAGGCATCTGGGGCTGTGGAGGTTGCTGCTGTTGTCAGCGAGGCAATTTCGTTACAGCTGAAGCTCGGAGAGGATTTAGTCATAGCCAAACTCATAAAGCCATGAGTAATCATATAAGGGCTCCCACGGACCCAAAGCCGCCTTTGAGCTTAGTGGTGGGTCGCTGGGGGGTGGCAGATTTTGCCTGGGACTCCAGCACATCCTTTTCTGACAGCAAATCAGGAATTTTTACCAAGGCGAGAGGCGGCGGCGCGGGCAATAGGGAGAGACTTGTGACTAAAAACCCCAGCGGTGCAACGCTCTTGGGCAAATCCCAGCTTCCTCTGGTAGGAGGGCGGGAAACCTGCGTGTTGCTTCACGTTGAGCTCGTCTTTCCCGCAGATGCCGTCGCAGCGGAACTGCAGGAGCGACGTCGCCTTTCCCACCTGCAGCGGGCACGGCCGGCGAGCTGCTGCTGGGGAAGGACCTAGGAGGTGGCACTGCCTTTCCGGGGGTAAATCGCACTGGCGTTGCACAACATGGAAAAATTGTCTTTTTGTTCCCTAGGCCCCAAAGTCTGCATTTTTATGCGTGTGTTTGTTCCTGTGTTGCAGCATAACCTTGTTTTCTCCCACCTGAGCTGACAAAACCGGCGAGAGGAAGGACCGGGGAGGGAGATGGGTGTGGGTGAGCGGCGAGCGTGAGGATGCTGGGGTGGAAAACCTGGGATGTTGGGGAAATGTTTGTGTTTAGACTGGATCTTCCCATTCTCAGGTTTGGGTTTGGCTTGGGGTTGGTTTTTTTTTTTTGGGTTTTGTTTTTGGAGTTTTTGTTTCATTCTGGTGATATCTTTTCAGCTCCTGTAGCCTTTTGTGTGTATCCAGAGGCCCTGAAGGTTTAAATTGGTTGGCACAGGGCTTTTTTCAGAAGACCGTAGCAGTGTCTGTGCATATATTTCTAACGCCCCTTAACAATTATGATATGTCTTTATAGGTGTATTTTAAACCTCTTTTCAGTTTGGCCACACAACATTTGACTTTATTTCTGTGGTATAGATAGTGGTATAGACTATAGCGTCTACAGTGACTATAGTATATACCACTATATATATAGTGGTATATATATATTTGAAGAGCTGGAGCTAGAAGGGTCCTGCACGGAAGAGAAGAGGGTTACAAGTGAGCAAAATCTTCTTTCTTTTTTTTTTCTTTTTTTAAAGATGACCAAGAAAGACAATTCAAGAAGAGTTGACCTGAATTTTTAAGGTTCTCTTGGTTCTGGAGCAGAAATATCCTGTAGATTCTTTAGATTTTCTTTGAAGAAAGTCTTTGAGACTAGAGATTATGATGTCATGACTGGTTGGATAGATGAGGGGAGGGCGCTGGATGTTGTCTACCTTGACTTCAGCAAGGCTTTTGACACTGTCTCCCACAGCATCCTCATAGCTAAGCTTAGGAAGTGTGGGTTAGAAGAATGGACAGTGAGGTGGATTGAAAACTGGCTGAAAGACAGAGTTTCAGAGGGTCGTGATTAAGAGCACAGAATCTAGTTGGAGGTCCATAACAAGTGGTGTTCCCCAGGGAACTGGGGTCCATTCCTCTTCAATACATTCATCAATGACCTGGATGAAGGGATGGAATGTACCCTTCAGCACATTTGCTGACGATACAAAACAGNGCAGGTTGCACAGGAACGTGTCCAGGTGGGGTTTGAATGTCTCCAGAGAAGGAGACTCCACCACCTCCCTGGGCAGCCTCTTCCAGGGCTCTGCCACCCTCACAGGAAAGAAGTTCCTCTTCAGGTTTAGGTGGAACTTCCTATGTTCAAATTTGTGCCCATTTCCTCTTGTCCTGTCCCTGGGCACCACTGAAAAAAGACCGGCCCCATCTTCTTCACACCCTCCCTTTAAGTATTTAAGCATTGATGAGATCCCCCCTCAGCCTTCTCTTCTCCAGACTAAAAAGCCCCAAGTCCCTCAGCCTCTCCTCGTAAGGGAGATGCTCCAGGGCCCTCATCATCTTTGCAGCCCTCTTCATCTGTGCAACTCCATTCCTCATTCTGTTGCAACCAGCACATGCATAGACCTCTGAAAGGACTTTTGCTGCTGCTAGTGACACTAGATCAATGATGTCCCTTGAGGGGGTGGCTTTTCAGCTTTGATTGGTGTTTTTCTCCAGATCCTTCCCTTTGGCACCTTCTGAATGAGAGAGATGAGTTTGTTCGTGAATAGGCTGCAGGATTTTCATTCCGTGAAAACTAATTGGCATCCAAGAATGAAGATAATCCCACTAGCACATCTAATTAGAGGAGAGCAATCCTCATATTCCCTGAGCAGTCTCCTCTCTAATTTAGAAGGAGCTCAGACACAGAAACTCACTTGTCATCCTTTGAAGTTCTAGCTTCTAGGATGAGCCAAGTGTGTATTTTTTTTTAAAAAGCACTTGTATTTGAGAGAATCCAGCAGGATAAATAGTGTTTATTCGTAGAGCGATAGGCTGTCACAACATTATGAGGCGTGTTCATCACTGCGATGGAAGTTCTGACACATCCGAGGAGGGAGGCTGAGTTGTGCCGCTCACAGCCGACGGAGCGAAATCTGCCACCGCCTGCTGTGATCCCGGCTTAACGCAGCCCCGGCTCCCTCCTGATCCCAGGGGAGGCTCACGCCAGCTGACACCGGGCTGCAAAAGTCCACGTGAAGCGACGTTGTTTTGAAAATACGGGCTGACTTAAATTAGCTGCGGGCGAGGCGCTTGGATTCTCTCTCTGTGGTTTTCCAAGCGCTGGCAGAAAAGCCTGTGGGGTCGTCTTTTGAAACCCTACCCTCGGGTGCTGGAGATGGAATTGGATATCTGCCATTCCAGTTTGGTCGCTGCTTCCGTCAGGAAAGTCTTGGGTGACCTCCTGCAGAACTTGCAGATCTCTGTGACTTCAGTTCTGGGCAAAGCTGGAGGCATCAACATCTGCTCCCACCTAGACCCTGATTTAACCGATGGCAGAACGCACCCCAGCAGTGCTTTAGCATCTTCCCAAATACAGGACTTCTTGATTCTTTGCGACCAGCTCACACAGTGCTGGGGGGAGAGGGCATTTCAGAGAAATCCTACGAGTCAAATAGAAATGAACCCACAGGCACGGAGAAAACAGCCGAGAAGCCTCCGTGATTGCTGCTGCGGCACGAGGGATGGGTGAGGAGCCACGTAGGGCAGGGGTGCAGGACCGTGTCATCTCAGAGCCTTCTTCTGCAGCCAGAGGGCTTCTCCAGTGGTGGTTGTACCAACCCTCAACAGGACTTGTGCGATACCGGTGCTGAGCACCGATACCTCAGAGATACTAAAAGAGCTGGCTGTTTTCATTGAATTTCACTGAATT
>VXAK01005239.1:21675-70319 GCA_013399435.1 Arenaria interpres | reverse complement strand
GATCAAGTTGGTTAAGCAGGAGGGTGCTAGGTAAGCTGAATGCAAATCTGTTATTGACTGAGTCCTTGAACTTGATGAAGTAAGAGGCAGACTGGTTTAAAAGCAGGTGCTCCTTTACTGAGCCCATAGGGAACTCTTGTATCTTGTTCCGACAGTGGGGGTGAGGGCAAGCGGTACCAGCAGGCTGAGAAAGGGAGAAGACAAATTCGTGTTCAACATATCTATGAACAGATACCAGGAGGACTAGGCAGGAAAATACTTTCTAACATCCCAAATCCAATGGTTGCAGAAACTGGCACAGTTTGAGGAAAACGGTCTGCTGTGAAGTGGCCACGTTCATGTGCTAAACGTCCCATTGCTGTTTCTGCAGACAGAAAACCAAACTAGATGGACCGCCAGTTCTATTCTGTTGGCATCTCTTCTCTTACATTCTTATATAATGTTGGGGTTGAAGAGAGGAAAAAGAGTAATTCCAGAGTGCACCAACAAATCTTGCTGTCTGTCTTCATCTCTGTACCTTGTCTCAAATCCCATTTGTGCTGAGACTGCTGAAAAAATTGTTATATGCCTTTTGATTTTAACTGTCCCTGCTACAGCACCAGCTCATGCCAACAAGGAATTACACTACACATACACCCAGCCTGTAGCTGAAAATTGCTTAGATTTCTTCTATCGATTGACAGAAAGGTGGTATTGGAATGGAAACAAACAAACAAAAACCTTATGCTGGCTTAGTGGCCAAAAATACCTGGAGGGTAAGCTCAGGCCCTTGTATTTGAGGTCAGTTTGTAATGGAATTTTGCAACTTTGGGGCCACCTCCATGCAGAAATCAGAGCTTTTCCATACTATTTTTATAGCTATTCCTAGTTAGCTGCTGTTCCAGCCCTCATCCCTTTACTGACATTTGCTAGGCTCTGCGATTATTTGCTCAGCTTTCTTCCATTTTCTTTTTGACCACATCAACCCTTTTTTGTTTTGTGATCCTCTTCTGTATACTGCACTCAGAGGCAACACAGAGACCTGCCAGACCAGGGCAGCTCAGACCACTGCTTTTACATCTCCTCAGATGAAGTGTGAGAACCATTCTAGTTTGCCAAGTTTCTTCTCCTTCCTTCCTTCATCCTTGCAAGAGGTAGCCGCAGACTTGACTCCTTCCCTTGCTATTCTCAGTCTTCTTTAGTTTTCTCCTACTTTCACAGTACCATTTGCTTTCATGGTGTACAGGAGTATACATATCCTGATATAAATGGATATAGTCAAGGAGCTCAGACACTGGAGGGCTGGCCATTAGGAGTAGTAGCTTTGCTCTTTACTAAGAAAATTACTGTTCCTGAAAGAGGCTTGTGTGGTATTTCTGGGGTTTTATTTCTAAGCTAGCTTAAGAATGTGGGGCCGCACAGTCATTTGGCATGGAGGAGCTGGCTTGCCCAGGTTGATTTCAGAGAGTGCCGTCACATAGTTCAAGTGAGGTTATTGCCCTGTGGTGTAAAGTCATATTGCCCTTTCATGTCAGGGCAGATGGCTCGTGTCCTCCCTTCCCCAGTGTTCGTCTGCGTATGTGTCAATAAGTTACTTGATCCGTGCTCTTGCACGAGCCTCTTGAGCTTAACTGCCTGAGAAAATTTGGAAGCATGAAAGCAGTCGATCTTTGTGGGCTGTTTAAAGTCTCCTTCTATCAGGAAATCTCAGTGTTTGCACAGCAAAAATCAGGGGAGAGAGAATGAAAGGGGAACATGAAAGAGCTACAAATTATGTTAACACAAAAGTCACAGGTAAAAAATTACTATGATGTATTAAAAGCACTTCCCCCTACAAGCATTTCTATTTCCTCCTTAACTTCCAAGCCCATAAAACACATGAACACTGAAGGGAAAATAGTTTGTGCAAAGCCCATTGAATTCTTATTTGCTACCAACACAGATAACTGCAGACACCACAGCGCAGCCGCAGACACACTGCCCCACAACTATTGCTGACCCCACTGCACCAAAATACACACAGCTCAGACATTGTCAGTAAATTTCTCTCACATTTTGCCAGGCAGCTCTTGAGGCTGGTTTCTGAAAGAGAGCTAACCACCCACTCCCTCTTGGCAACACCAGCCCATGGTTCTGGGGCAATATCGTGGTGAGATTGCTCTTGTCTCTTCCCCACCCCATTTTTAAGGTGAGCTTCAGGTCACCTCCCTGTTGCCTTTATTTGGGGTAGAACAGACAGCATTTTTAGAATGATATACCTACTTTAATACTGTCATAAACAGATTTTATGGCAGCAGAATTATTTCCAGCCAAACCTTTGGCAAAACATAAAGAATCCACACTAAGCTTATAACTTCTTCTATGATGTCTCAGACATAAAAAGGGAGACTACATTTTTCTGTGTGTCTCATACTAAGTGCCTTTCTAAGATTCTCACGCACATGCTCTTTTCCAGCATAATCCTTAAGTATTTTTTATCCTCGGTCCATTCATTGTGCTTTTAAACTGCTTGCTTTGGCACCTCTAATAACACCTCTTCTGACTCATAGAGATAGACTGTACTTTGCCTTTTTTCTTTCTATCTTTCCACATGATTTTTTCCAGAGTAAAGTATATTCAGGAAATTATATGCTGCTTTGAAATTGAGTTTACAAGTTGACTACTAGAAGAATCACAGAGTGAAGGAATTTCACTTTGAGTATCTTCTCAGAGTTTGTGCTGATTTGGGGGTGGAGAAGCTAATGAGGAGGCGAAATGGACAGAAAAAAAAACCAAAATAATAGCATTTGGTGCTATGAAATGGTTTATCCAGATAGCTTAAATCTTGCCACTTATTTGGCTTTTGGCTTACAGAAATACTGCTGCATATTCTGAGAAAATGTACTTCTTAGAAAAGTAAGATTCCATTTTATTGTTTTATACATACCTTCTTAGTCATTTTGAGAAGATAGCTGTGGCTTCACCGTTTTCACTCCTGTGCTTTTGAGAAGTTGTTCTTTCTTATTGCCAGGGCCTGACGCTCAGACCATGTCAGATGGGAGGACAGAGTCTTTTACTGTCAGTAGCCTTCTCACATTTCCCGCTGTTCTGAATACTCCTGCTACTTGTATATTTCCCATCTGATGCAGATATACATCCCAATTTGCAAAAGGAGCACTTTGTTATATCTTTTAAATATAATTATGGTCTGCTGCTTCCTCAGCTTGAATGGACATGAATCCATCTAAACCTCCATATCCCAAACTTTTCCAAACACAAGTAGATGTGAGAGTATAAGTCAAATTTGCAAAATGAAACTTGCCCTGACTACAGCCTAATACAAAGGAACCTGTTATGGTTTAGGTTTGAACTATATCAAACTATTTTTCTTTCTTCTCTCTGGATATTTTTTTTTTTATATTCTAGCTTGAATGCAACATGAAGAAGTGACTAAGACTCCCCTTTACTAACAGAGTAAAAGCTTCATGACAGCTGCCTCTGTGAGATTTACACTCCATGTAATTTCAGTCCAAACCTTAAATCTACAAACCAGCTCAACTGCTAATGTTGAACCTCTTTCAGTACAGAACTTGAATCTAAGCACTTCTTGTCCCCATGTTTAAAGTATATGGATCATGTGTAAAAGTAAATTCAATGCATTAATTGCTAAAATGCTGTCTCAGTATTCTAAAACCAAGTTTATTTTAAAAGGGAAACTCTATTAGTAATTAATATTGATGCTGTTTGATCTCAGAAAATCCTCTGAGTCTAGGGCGATTCAAAGTGCACAGCATATAAAGTTAGGGATGCATCCTGAAACTCTAAAAATAAAACAGAGGATGCAAAGACATGAAAAATCGTCAAGAAATATGGAAGAATTCATATGTCTATATATGTTCCGTTTGAAAAAGAAGTTATAGGAAATACTGAGCTGTGGATTCCATGGGGACAGGGAAGCTATAAGGTGGGAAAACCAGGAATATAACAAAAATGTGAGTGCCTTCTACAAGAAATATTTTTTATTTGAAAGGCGGCAAGGTAAAGAACTCAGTGGGTAAACTTCACCAAAAATTAGAGCATTTCTCTGGTTGATAGAGCACCACAGCAATATAAAATGGAATAAAAGCTGATGAATCACTGTCATTTCTATTGGTAAAAAAGCAATACAAGATCCTTCAATGTCAACATTAGATATGAAATGTGTTCCTTGCCGTATTAAATTGCATTTTATTGAAACAGCCAAGATAAATTTTAACTCTTGACTACTCAGCGCGTTCACTTTTATGCTGTATGGCATGGAGAATAAACTTTCTGGTAACGAGAGGGTTCACAAGACACCACAAACCCTTGATAGGCAACTTTGTGGCATATCACTTGCTTGATGGGGGTCGCATTCCTCCCTCTTTGCAGACCAATGAATGCCTTTTCATGTAAGGAGAAACGAAGAGCAAGGTGGGAAGAAAAGGCCAGGGGAGTCTCTGGGAGAAGAAAGGAGTTGCTGGTGATGAGCCAGGTCCAAATGAAAGCTGTTTGGTCCGTGCCTTGGCACCCAGGAGTGCAGGGAACAGGGAACACTGCAGAAAAAATGAGGGGCAAAATCACAGGATGGATAAACATTATTTACCTTTTATTCTTATTGAGTTTGTTAAAGGAACTCTTCAGGACACCCTGAAGGATGTGTGAGGCTGAACAGGTACCAAGAAAGAGATGTTTGTGAAAAGTAGGCTTAGGTTGTGCCTGAAAAGAGTTGTGAGTAAAGTGTTGGTAGGTGAAAGATATATGTTGGAGAAGATAAGGAGTTGTACATTGTTTTATTGGGAACTTGAGATGTTTTATAGCACTAAAAGAGAGGAGACAATAAAACTAATCGGCTGGAAGACTAGGTCCCCCACGCATGCATCTCTAGAGACCAGGTCCCTAGAGGCATTCCAACATGGTGAGCTTTATCATATAGTATTATTGCCTAGTATCAAAAATGGTCTAAGCATCATAAAACATTGTTTTTAAGATTTTTTTTTAAAAGATTAAATACAGTCAAATCTTTATAAAGGGATTTTCAAAAGTTTAGAAATTTTCAAAATATGATGACTTTATATATCTGTTCTTACTGTGATCAGACATACAAATAAATAATACCACTATTATGCAGATGCTGCATGTCAGTTAATCTGTTAGAGGCAGATTTAAAATCCACTGAAGGTGACCAATACAAATTCTACCTACTCCAATAGGTTCTTAGTAATTCCATATATTTCTCATCAGCTTTTTTTCCATGCACAAGCATTCGTTTTTATACCCATACTAGCTTCTTAACCCACAGAATACATTTATTTTTCCACCTATTAACAGTGCTTGCTTATTGGCTTTTTATATGACTGTGGCTTTTTTAAAGACATAAAATGATGCATTGTCTTTGCAAAGAGCCTCTCCACTGCCCTGATGTTCATTACAGAGTCCACATACCCATCACCCTCCTATCTACACCATCTTATTTGCCTGAAAGTAATATAATTACATTTATATGCCAGCTATTTCATCTGTGTTTCGTGCTAGTTAAGTCAGTTTCTTATGCATTTGTTTCATGCATTCACCACAAATTGATATGTATAACCTATGCATATATTCATCTCGTCAAGTATTCATGTACTGGGTTCCTGTGTTCATTATTGACAGAAATTATTCATCCTAACGAATCCATGGGAACACCAGAAAGAGCATATAACACAAAAATAACTTAAATTATACAAAATGTGCTAGCAAACGTGTGTGTGTGTATGTGTGTGTGTGTAAAACTAGCTCAGATTAAAAAGAAGCAAACCTAAAAAACCACTTGTGCATGTTGGCTGGATGTGTGGATTTATGGAGCCCTTTTACCCCTCCAGCAGTGTGATCAGAAGGACCCATGTGCCAAGTGTACAATTCTTTCAGAAAAATAAGCAAACAGCATTTTGCATAGTCATTATGTAGTGATTGGAGCCTTCCCAAACACAGAAAGGAGAAATCTGTGACCATTAACCCCATTTAGCTCTCCAGGTGTATGCAGTGATTAAAAAAATAATGCTAGTAAATGTATGACTGCTAATGGACCTGTTTGGGGTGATCTGTGGGGACGGTGGTTGTGGGTTGGTCGTGTTTTTTTAAGGAGTGTTCAAGTTCAGAGCATATCACCAAGCAGTTTCCCCCAGGTAAAAGGAGTCAGCCTTTGCTGCTGAACTGTCTGTCGTTACAGCAGCAGTACCCAAAAGTCACACCATACTGCAGTGGAGCACATCCATGAAGATGAAAGGGATTGTAATATGGTTACCTACTACTGGTCAGCTTTGCAGGATGGTGCAAAGTGGCCTACAGGCAAATCTTACAATATGCAGCATATGTAGGATGTATGCAAGATAATGTTTCTTATATCATGACAAGATGAAAAGAAGCAAGATGCCACAGTGACAGCTCCTTGCACTATTCTCACTTGCTATAACAGGAACACCTTGCCTCCATGGTCCAACTATCCTCTCAATTAATTCTTAAGCTTTTTAAGGAAAGGCTACCTAGACGTACAATGCTCTATAAAATGTGACTTTGACACTTGAGTGGATTGGCCATGTATTGCTGATTGCCTCTTTTTACTGCTTTGATCCCAAGATCTTAACGTACTTTATAAATATTAATGAATAAAGACTCAGAAATATTCAGTCATTGTGTCTATGCTGTTGCTCATGTCACAGATGGGGGCAAACATATTAAGGCTACAATTTATTCCACCTTACTTTACATTTCTGTATATAAGTGAGTTATTGCAGTTCTTCATATTCAGGGGAGGAAATGAGAATTTTTAAGGTGTGACTCATTTAATCTATTTTATACATTTATTTATAAGGAAAGGAATGATGCTCTGGAAGTATCTGTTTCTCTGCATCAACTATGAAGGGATTCTTAAGGTGACTCACTCAGATTTAGACATCTGCAATGTAGGACTCTATGTTTGCTAAGAGAAGGACCATGGCTCAGTTTTAGTAGAGCCCAACTCTCCTAATTTCCAGTACCATGCTTTGACTACATGACAAATACTACATGTATTACAGAAAATTCCTCTGTATTGTACCAGTGTGTTAGATAGCATCTCATATGAAAAAAAAGATGGTAACTTTTCTGTCAGTGTTTAAAAACTAAGAGGTTATTGGTAAATTTAAAGGTTATTAGTCCAACAACGCTCACTGGAAACTAATGGAAAAGTTATCATTAATTGTTATTTAAAAATATAGGATTTTATCAACTGTCACTATATTCTTGGGGAAATTGTTATCAAACAAATCCCTCATAAATATTTCAAGCTTGGCTAATAACAGTTTTCACATATATATACCTAAAGTTTTGCAAAGTAGTTAAAAAGTATTGCAAAATACAAAGTTTAAATTAACACTAGTAAAAAGGTTAGCTGTAATCAATCAAGTTCATGTCAATTGTTGAGTATTTGACTGAGAAATGTTATGGCATTTCTACACTGGAGTAAATGTAATTATGTTCCAAAAAGATCTTTACCAATGTTGGTATTATTCAGTATTTTCTTAAGGATCGGGGAGAAAATTATACTATTACTGTTAAGACTATAAAGCTAGGAAGCAAGAACAAGAACACAGACTGGAAGAGTAGCTTGAATTGCTCCATAAGTTAGAATCATTCAAGCAGAATATATCAGTCCAATCAAATATACAAAATCACTCCTTATTAGAAACAGGTCATACATCTCTTTTCATTGACATACAAAGATTCCTACTTTTCACTGGAAAGGGAATGAATGTGGAGAAGAATTAGGGATCTTAGTGGATAAGCAAGTCAACATCATCTCCTTTTCTGTTACTCTTGTAAATGAGCCAAACTGATCCTTAGAACAGTGAGTAAAAATAGGGAGACTAATTTCAGGTCTGTGATAAAAAATGGATTAAAATAACCTCAGAAACTAACAATACTGAACAACAATGTGCAGTTCTGTTGTCCATGCTTAGAAGAGAATTGAAAACTCACAAATGAAAAATTGAAGAGAGTACATGAAAAAAAAAAAAAGAAGCAAAAAGAAAGATCTAAGAATTTCAGTTCTAAGCTTGTTTAAATTTTTTGAGGATGCTGCCAATGTTTCTACAGTAATGCTGTAGCATGCTATGTAAGTTATCTTCAGGTGCTAAAGCTCTTTGCATCCCCCTTGGATGCAATGTGCTTACACATACCATTGGTGGGGAGAGAATGATTTCTTCCATTAAATATCTTTACAGGGAGAAAATACTGGGGATTAGAATTTTAGATTTTTGTTGAAGATGCTTCTCAGAAAGTTTAAAAAGTAAATATCTTCAAAATGAAAGAAAGACAGGGAAGAGAATGACAAGACTGCTGGTTTCCAGTTCTGGATGTTCACTTGGATCACAGGTAAACTGGAAATTGGATAAAGTATCTATTTGATTTATGCCTCAAAGACAGACTTCAGGTTTTGACTGCAGACTGAATAAAAGCGTATGACAATATTATCATTAATTGTCTTTGTCTATTGCTTTGTGATTCTTAAGTTAAAGCAAACCTTGAGTTCAGCAAAAGTAGTCCAGTCTGTACCAGTCTAACATAATATGTTGCCATTGCTGATTGTAAACTTTTTTATCAGGACTACAATAAAGCATCGGTTATGATGGGAAGGTATTAGTTATGAGAGGAAGATGGGGTAGATACAGAATAATGACAGAAATGCAGAAAGGAATAAAGGAAAAATTACAATTACTTGAGCTGAAAGAAACAGCTATTGTTTTCAGTTAAGATTCCTACAAAGAATCCTAAAGGTCTGATCTTAGGACTGATTTTATCTGGTATTTAAGATTTTGCATTTAGTATTTTCATTAATAACTTCAGCACAGAAATCAGGAAGTTGTTGATTAAACTGATGATGACATAGAGGTGGCAATTATTCTCATCATAGAGAAGCATTGGAAGAACATATAGGAAGAAGCAGTTGATCAGGAGACCTAGAGAACTAGAAATGGGAGGAAATAAGCTAGTACTGAGGTCAAGGAAAACAGGGACTAGTGACAAGAATTTTTGCAAAAGGCTGTTGCTGTATGATAGAAGAGCCAGATCGTGCGCATTAGATAAACACAGGATGAACGTCAACAGACAAAATAGATACTGCTGTGAAAAAAGATACTGCAGTCAACATATGCATGTATTTGACAAGATACTTTCAGTAAAGATGACCAATACTGACCGGTGAAGAACTGAGGAGAGCTTTCTAAGGATCTTAACATATGTCTTTCTGATAATGAGGTTTCAGCTCTTCCAGAGTTGACTGCTTCGCTACATTAGCTATATAGATGAAACTTCAGGTGAATGAAGACCTAACTTTCATTCCATTTTGCTGAGATTAATCCCACCCCTTGACTTTCAGTGACTGCTTAACAATACAGGGAAAAAAACCGTCGCAGTTTAATCCCAGCTGACAACTAGGACCAGGAAGCCATTTGCTCACTCCCCACACCTCACCAGTAGGATAGGAAGAGAGAAAAAGAGTAAAAAAACAGCTCGTGGGCTGAGATGAAGACAGTTTAATAGAACAGTAATGCAAAAGAAAATAATAATAATGATACTAAAAGAATATACGAAATAGTGATGCAATACGATTGCTCACCAACCGATGATCAATTAATTGGCCAGCCTGTCCCAAGCAGCAATAGCTGATTCCTGCCTCCTGGCCAACCCACATTTATATAATGAGCAGTCATCTGTGATATGGAATATTCCTTTGGCCAGCTTGTCCTGTCTATGCTCCCTCTCAGCATTTATGGGAAGATGAAGAAGTCCTTAATATGAGCATTACTTAGCAACAACTAAAAAATATGTATTATCAGCATTATTCTCATACTAAATTCTAAACATATCAGGTACAAGGAGGAAAATTAACTCTGTCCCAGCTGAAACCAGGACAACTACCTTTCCACCTTGAAAGATAATGTTGGCATAAGAGCAAACAGGTATGAACCATGTGTGAAATAATGAGGCTGAAAACGTGAAGAAGTTATATAGATATCCCAGGAGTGAGAATCTGAACAGTATGCTCAGTGGATGCATAGGGAGTCAACAATCTAATTTTGCAAGGGGATTTAATGAGTTTGTGAGCAGATGCTCATTGTGATGTAATTGACCCCATGATAGTAGGATCTGGAGTCAGTGGTGTTTTCATTCTATGTTCTCTGTTTCTCTTTGAAACAGAATTTTTACTAAACATGTTTGTTAATTATTAGTTGTTTACACATTGGCTGTAAGTGAGGGAGATTCATTTTTAACATTATATGAACATCCTGAAGTTGTATAGGCTTTCTAACTGAACAATGTTCTTTTCAGGAACGTCCCTGTAGCTGCACAACATTCTCCTTCAAAAGCCGTTACTGTTTGACTTAAATAATTCACATGCAGCCACAAATGTTCCGTTTTCTAAAATGAAGTCCGATGGTCAAGCATGCAGAATATTCTCAGAACTTCATGTAGATAAAAGCTACCTGAGCATGAAGGAAACTATTTTTGTGTGTGTGTGTGTGTGTCTGGAAATACCAGCACTTTATTGTGGAAGTTGTCAAAAATGTATAATTCTGCATACCCACATTTATACTACTCTATTAGCTTTTCCCTGATTTACATGAGGCAGAAGATAACTATAAGACACAAAGTCTGTCACAAGGCAATGCATAATTAAACTACAACAGATAGAACATACATTATCCTGAGGTACATGCAGATATTTCCAGAGAAATGTAAGTGGAAATCTTATTCACTGAAAAGGTTGCAACTTAAATGGAATTGACATGATAAAAATGTTGATTTTAGCCATTTGAAAGTTAAACATCTAAAGTAAACCAGTGATCTCAGCTTCTTCCCTGTATGCAGTAGAAATAGATAAGCATTTCCAGCAGGTAATTCATTCCACCTATCTGAGGAATTTACTGTAAGTATTTGCTCTCTAGTGATGCCAGTCATTTTCCAGAGAGAGATAGTACATGATGCTGTTTTATTTATTGCCTTATTTCTATTAAGCTAACATCAAGCGAAGTGAAACTTATCCATTAGTGAAAAAACTTTTCTTTTGTTTCCTACACTAGCGCAGAGCTACTGAATTTAACTTCTGTAGCCAAAATTAAGAACAGAAACATAGGGTGTTTCAGTTCAGACATTTTTGGTTACATCTTCAGCAACCTGCCAGTGCTGGTCTGAGGATCTTGTTCTTCTTATGCTGGTTGGGCTTAACTCTCTCTTTCTTTTACTGCAAATCCATCCCATTTGCAGGTAAACAGGACAGGTAGCCCAACAGAGCCAAGAAAACATCTACTTTCCAGAAGAAGTAATGAAATACAGTCTCTCATCAAATTGTGAGATTTACAGATCAGTTATGGAGGCCTTTGACTTCTGGAAAAAGCAGCATAATTTGAGGGATGCTTGCCTCTCTGACGAGAATGTATCTGAGAAAGTTTTGCAGTTTCTAGCATCATCACTTGGAGCAATTTATAACACTTAAAATAAATAGTTCAAAATAATAAGATAATATTATATTATTATTATATTATATTATTGTATAATAATAATATTATAATTATTTAAAAAATGCATTGCTTGGCCTTTAGCTCCCACTGTAAAACATCCCAGGATATCTCTGTATGACAACATGCTTTCATTCAGACACAACTTAAGCTCTTTTGAGGCTCAGAAGTCCTCAAGTGTGAGGAGAAGCTTATGCTTGAATGGTTCTGTTAGAAAGGTTAGTTGGGCAGGTTGTCATAATGACATATCTGGTAGGCAAAAAAAAATAAATATAATTCACAGGTCACTAATTGCAGAAGGCTCTGCATTCTTGATATTTGGCTCTGGAACAGTGTAGTCAACCATGGGTGACTACAACCAGTGACTACAACCATGGAAACTGGGTTTCTTTTCGTTTTCAGTTTGACTAGTTAGAAGAAAATCCCTGACTAGCTTTTCTAGCTCAATGAAAATTTTGAAGTCAGTTAGGGTAATGCAATACAAATGTAAATGGCTGACTAGAACGTGGATGAACAAGGGCAGCAGAAAACCTCTGGTTTCAGAATATTCTAGGAGTATGAAAGGGAATCAAAGATGGGGGAAATCACCTTTTAACAGTTCCTGCTTGGATCACATTACTGTGATAAGAAGAAATGCCATCATGATAGCTGCCATAGAGTAACTATGCAGGGAGATTAACAGAGTCATTGTGCCTTGAAGGCTGCAATTTAAACAGTAAGATTCTTCATTTTGTAACCTATCCCATTTAAACACTGATCAGGATATACTTTCTGAATAAAAGATTAAGACTTCATATATCAAAAAGCCTTGTCCATTCCTCATGCTGCCACAGTGAGATAGCACAGCTGATGGAAGAGGAAATGCCCATTCCGAAGGTACCTATAACATCTGATTATTACATTTCAGAAGCTGATATTTTTTGATGAATGCCTGAACATCCAGCAGAGAGAGGATTTTTTTCCCCCTCTACACAACAGCTGTGCCTTTTGAATCACACAGATTGGCTGAGAGGAGGTGACACTCCATAGGCCAAACATCATTCAGCATGGGCTGAGCTCACTAGAATGCAAATGCATCGTCTTGATAGTCTTGCTTGAAAGACATCTGTAGTCACAGCACAGATATAGAGAGCAAGGGCAGAGCATGACAGATTGCAGTTGTTGGGGAGAAAAAGACACAATTCCTGGAAATATTTAAGTCTCCTGCAGAAGCAATCACCACAACAAATCCCAGTTACACTGGAATGAGAAGAAGTAGGTCCAGGAACAATTATAGCAAATCTTTGATAATGCACCATGAATTAACTGTGGTTTTGATACAAATAACCTATATTGCTTTCTGAATGGTCACAAACATAAATATTAGAGTGGAGGAAATGTTGGCTCTTCTACTTGGATGATTTGTATTTCTATAGCCTGCTCTGAAGATGACACAAAAGATTTATATGTCTGGGGATGCTTCTCAGAAAGTAATCCAGTCTAATATCTGAAAGATACCTAGGTAAATTCCTATTATAAAGTTTCTCTGATTTGGGGGAATCTTCTTTACCTCCCTCAGCAGTGATATATAGGCACCTCTTATTGTCTTATTCACCCCACAGCAAAGATAAGAGCAGCTTAAGAAAAGGGAAAGGACCGTCTAGACTCCCAGGCTTATAGCTATAATGATATAATATACCATATGATAATAGGGTAGGTTTTCTCATGTACATATGACTAAATTATCATCCTCCAGAGCAGGGTGATCTCATGGGTACTGCTTGTTGGAAACAGTCTCTAGCTTTCATTATCCCCCTGTGTCCTAAAGTATTCCCCAAGGCTAACTCACAAAACACCTATCTGGAATAAGGCAAAATCTTGTCAGGGACTGTGCTAGGAATTTAACACTTACGGAAATTTGCACATCAGCACCTGAGTCAGTCTGTGCACTGTGAAGTTTACTCATAAAGTCCTATTGTTGAAGAAAAACTCAAGCAATGCTACACAGAAGCAGTTTCCAACCTTATCAAGACTTTTTCTATCTTTCAGAGTAGAGAGTGGCTGCAGATGGCTATTGCAAAGCAACATGGCAAGGTGGGCTTTGCCAGGTACAAAACTTGCAATAACAGAGAAAAGGTTGTATGTTTTGTTCCCTTTTCATCTTTGTAATTCAGCTTGTGAGTACAGCTGAAACCTATTAAACTCCTGTGGCTAAAGCATTCACATCTCTGGCACATGCTTACCAGAAGTGGGATACATATGAACAAGGAATTCCAGTAACTCCCTTTCTCCTTATTTCTCCCTCACCTTCCACTCTAATAGGAACCATTGATTAAAACGGAAGGGTTTCATTGAAAGGTGCCACACAGCACTATTCTGCTCTTTGGTGGGAGCTGCACCATCTCACCAGCCAAAAGCACTTTCCATAACCTGTGTCTATCAATAGCAGAGGATAGCTACATTGGTGGACCATTGAGTAGCTGATAGAGTTATCTCCTGACCTCTTGATGGCTTTGAAGAACAAGAAGGTGGGTTAAAATTTAAATGAGGTAGAAGACATGGAGAGACCACAACATAGTAGATTTAATAGTAGCAGGAAGTAGTGGGCTTAGAGACCATTTTTTTAGAAACAAAGCAGAGCTGAATAGGACTATCTGGTGCTTTTCTTCTGCATCACATCATATCTATGCACCTGTCTTTTGAAAGGAAGTCAATTTTCTCCATTTCATGCCCTGTATGTTCCTATAGGATTCATATATTAAATTCACATTCTATATTGCCTTCTGCTGACCCAGTGAATTGGTGGGTAACTCCGTCCATCTACAGCGAGCTCTATTACACATACCCTGCAAAATTCCATTCTAACTCAAAATCTGATGCTTTTTCCCTATGGCTCTTTTTCTCTTGAAGCAGCAATTACTTGCTCTGCCTTATCTTGGGTGTATTTTGCTTCTTGCTTTACCTAAAATATACACTGGTCAAATCTATCTCGATATTCATGGTTGAAGCTAGAAAGGACCTCTGGAGACTGAGTAGTGCAACACCTGCTCAGAGAAGAGTCAGCTAAAGCAGGTTGCCCAGGGTGGTGTCCATCTGGGGTTTGAATAACTGCAGTGACAGGGACTCCACAACTCCTCTGGGAAACTTGTTCCTGTGTTTGACCACCCTGACCATAGCAGATTTTTTTCTTATGCTTAAATGGAATTTTCTGTGTTTCAGTTTTTGACCATTGCCTCATGTCCATTCAGTAAGCAGCTTGGAGAGGAATCAGTCTCCATCTGTTTTACCACCCTTCCCCCCCAGTCAGGTATTTATACACATGGTTAAGATCCCCCCAAGGTTTCACTTCTCCGGACTGAACAGCCCCAGACATCTTTGACACTTCTTATATGACAGACGCTCCAGTGCCTTAATCTTTTCATGGTCTTTCACTGGGTTTGCTCCAGTATGTCCACATCTTTCTTGTATATATTCACTGCAGCACTCAGCTTTGTGAGTTATCCCATCACATCTCCCTGATCCCAGTGAGTTCATAGCCCTGTGACTGCACGTAGACATCTAATTCCTCCTGTTTGTTCCCTATGCTGCAGACAGTAGTGTATAGCACTTCAGAGAGGTATCTTGTTGTTGCTGATTTCACAGGAAAAGTGTGTGAATTTCCCTTCATCACGCTGGCCTCTCAGAACTTCTTTATTTGTGCACATACATGTCGGGTGGGCACCATTCTGCACTGGTTTTCTTGATTACAAGGCCTTCCCTGTCCACATCAGCCTGCATCAGCCTGCACCATCCATCTACTTGCCAACCTGATCCACACTGCTTGAATACCCTCAATCTTCCTAGAAGAATGTATTTTTTGAAAGATCTTGTTACTTTTTTATTCATTTTGAAGGGCTCTAAAAGATTCCCCATACAACGGAAATCCTCCCAAAAGCAGCTGTTCATTTAATAAAAGCCCTTTCTATAATATGGTCTAATCAATGTCTGCAAAGCACTAAGAGACATAAAAATTTGTCATCTGAGCACACTCAGACAGAGTGTAGGCAGATGGAAGAGGATTTCAGAATGTCAGGAGACATGCACTGAAAGTTACAGAACCTCTGGAAACAGGAGGAAATCATTGCTTTTGTCATGCACTTTATATTTTCTGTGATGGAACATGATTTTGAGAAAAGAATTCAGAAAACTAGGAGAGCATGTTACATTTTCAGAATGATTTCTGCTGTCTTAATTCTTCTATGACAGCAATGGATGAGTTTATTCTCCTTCAACACAAGTGTCAACTCTGTATTTTAGCGATCATTTGGAAACAAATTTATTTTGATTCTACTGTTCACATAAGTTTATATTGACCCTTCCCTTCTCTTCCTTTCCCTTGCCTTCCCTTTTTCTTTGAGTGGCAAACACCATACACCACTGAGCACTGTATATCTCAGCTCAAGTGCTATAATATGAAACTATATTCCAAAGGAAAACCATGTCATATTTGGTCAGGGAAATGGTGTTCTACAACACCTATGTGGCCCTGGCTGTAATGAAAGAAAGGGACTTTAAAGTAGGCAAGGCTTTTGGAGCTTGCTAAATAGTCAAAACTACGGCCATTGTAGGCACATGAACTCGCAGTCACCTTT
Source organism: Arenaria interpres (assembly GCA_013399435.1). Lineage (NCBI taxonomy): Eukaryota > Metazoa > Chordata > Aves > Charadriiformes > Scolopacidae > Arenaria > Arenaria interpres. The sequence goes on along the minus strand of VXAK01005239.1, from coordinate 54,196 downwards.
TTTCTTATTGGCAGGCAGAGATCCTCTGGAGTGCAATAACGAGAAAAAGCCTCTCTGACTCTGCTGTGGCTGCTTTGCTGAGGGTGGTAGTGACAAGATCAAATGCCATTTTGGCACTAATTGTAAGTATGCTAGGTCTCGCTAAGTTGTACAAATACACTAGTGGTCTTATGCTACCGGCCTCCATATCAGCAAAAATACTGAACGAGATCAAAGAGGTGACAGAATCTACTGAAATAATAGAAATGGATGATGATAAATACCCACAAAGAGTCTGGTCAAATATCACAACAGAACACGTTTAAGGAAAAAATTCTTAACACTTTAAAGGAGCACGTCCTGGAACAAATGCTTTGTTCTATGATATCCAAGGACAGACTTTTTCTTTACCTTAGTCCCTTCTGCTTCATGCTACAAAAAATGCAAAGGCAAAATGCTTGATATGACATATCAAAATTAAATTCAATATCATTGAAATCTGTTAGTGTGCAAATCAGGTTTAGGAAGGGGAGACCACATAACATGGGAAGTTAGTTTGAAAGTGAGGAAATTAAACCCCTCCAACTCAGTGCGGATGCAACATGAGCAAAGCATAGCATCAAGTACTGCATTGTACGTTACAAGGCTATGAGCTCACATGAATCGTGAACTTGTATGTAACTATGTACATGCCTAATAAATACCTCTAGCAGCAACTGCTTTCAAAGAGACACTATCAGAAGGAAAACCTGAATTTATCTGGCTTCTTTATATTTTTAGTTGATTAATTTGTTTTTTCCATTGGGTGCACCCATCACATTGCATACTAAGTATACCAGTCAGAGCTGATATTGAGTTATCCTTACTATCCAGAAGCCGAGGAGAACTGTATTCACTTTAGTCATATCAATTCCAGGCAGTGGTTCAATCCATCTCTAACCTCTTTAAATTGCCAAAAATCTTTCTGATTAAAGATCATTAATATGCACAGTGCTTCTGCACAGTAGGGGAGAATGAACAATTCCAACATTTCAGTAATTTCTAGGCCCACCAGACAAAACACTTGCAATAACACACACATGCAGAGAAAGAAAGGCAGCCCTACATAGTAGCACTGCAAGAAGGAGTGATAATGCTAGGGCTAAAATATTTAGGAAAGGGTCTTGCTAAACTCTCATATCTAGGTAACACCTGAAATGAAGCTAATGAAAAGGCACCTTTTATCAGATATCATACTATTATCTAACAAAACTGCTAAATACTCACTCAAGATGCTGGTCCCACACTTCTCTTAATGACTCAAATATTGTTTGTCTGTTCACTGGTTTCAACACTGAAATATTTGTAGCACCCTACTGAGACACAAGTACTATGTTGAAGTGATGTCGGTAGCTTACACATATATGACATATATAGGGAACTAAAAGTCTTCGTGTGTGTGGTAGATGATGGATGAATGCCAGTGCAGTGGCAATTCCTGGAATACATATGCTCTCTAAAGGCCAAAAAAAAAAAAGACAAATTAAGGTGCCAAAGATATCAAGAAAGGAGGTCTATAAAAGCAAGAGTTTGACCACAATGGCACGTACTCAAAGTGTGCATTGACAGGGTCCCATTGCAGATGTGCTGTCTGTGTGTCTGCCTCGTTTCCATCACTGTCTGTTTCAGAAGGAAAAGATTATTGCTTGATGACATTGGGACAGAAGATTCTTTCTCTACTTACAATTTGTGTCTTATGTACAAAGGCTATAACTCAGCTCCCAGTCAATGGGAACATTTTATTGGTATTTTTGGAAACAATTACTAAGACTGAATGCAGCAGCCCATTGAACAAAAGAATAATCTAACAACTGGTTCTAGAAGTAGTTTTCAAGAAGATGCTCCATCAAGAGTCCTAAAGGTAGCAAAACATATTTTCCCAAGTAAGTGGCTTCTTTTACAAAATTAAGTAGGTTTTTGTCTGTGTTGTTTTTATCGTGTTCATGGGAGTGTTGATGCTTCTATTGGTGTCTAATTTAACACATGGACATTCCAGCCAGTTTTCACTGACTGCTCCTTACAGCCCTGTGTATTATGCACTTGGCTTTGTTTCAGGAATCTATGAATACAAAGCCTGTTGAGTATGTGATTTCAGTCAAAGCTCTATCCATACTTACTTGTTTTGTCCAAGCACTGAAATGGGTGAACACATTCTTGTTATTTAATTATGCTGCTATCAAACCACCACCCCCAAGAAACTGTGATATCTGATAAAAAAATATTTGACATCAATAAAAAAGCAAGTTAGAGAACTGTTCGGTCATACAAAAGGTGTGATAGCTACAAAAAGAGCCAACTTACAAAAGAGTTAGTGATTCACCCAGCCAAGTTAAACAAGACACAATTGGGGCTAATTGACTTCCCTCCTTCGACCTCCCAAGTATGAGTTTATGAAAGCCTGGAAAGCTAAATTAACCCCAATTGTGTTTTGTTTAACTTGGCTATTTACATTAAATGGATAACCCTTTTGTGACTTGGCTCTTTTTGTAGATATCACACCTTTGGATAATTAACATTCCCTCTCTCCTACCTTTCTAAATCAGCTTTTACTTTAGTTTACATGTTTGGATTTGCAGTGGAAGAAAAAACAGAACTCTTTACATTTTTGAGCAGACAAGCTCCTCACTGAATAAAGCAAAACAAGAAACATGAAAGTACATGAGAATTAAAAAGTAACAATTCACAGTAGGGATTCAAGGATGCTGTGGGGACTGCCACAAGAAACTGGTATGACATATACTGGTAAGTATATGTCTGGTAAGGCATAACTCTAATATTAAAGAAGAAATCTCACCTTTTATCTATTTATCAAATAGCACATAATATCAAGCCACCCAACTCACATTGTCGTACCTAAATTCAAACCTTTACTGGTAAGCACATGAGTATAAAGCTGTTCCCTCTGACTTCAGAAGATGTTGTTAGGCACTCAAGGCCTACCAGAATAAGATTGTAACTAAAATTCTAAAATATGGGTTGAAAAGTCTTGTGTAGGTTGTAACTTTTCAGAAACTTGGTTTCCTCTTATTGTAGTATTATCTTTGGGGTGGGCTCAGTATTGTGGCTTCATATGAACCAAAGATAGCTATGAAAATGAAGTAAGATGTTGTCTTGAACCGTTGGTGGAATTAGAGGGCAATTACTGACAAGCTTATAGTACAAAAATACAGAAGGTTGATTTAAGGCACAAAAAGTTTCATGGATTTTATCTGTGGAATTTTCTCTGTATCAGCATCTGAAAAGCTGCAGTGTTCTCTGACCTTGCAAAGCATCTGAATGAACAACATGCCTGTGGCAGGAGCAGCATCTGGAGATGGTTGTCTAAGATAGGTAGTGAGGCAAATCACTGTCTGGAGGTGCTTCTCACGCTCCTGTGACTATAGAGGCAGCCTAGAGGACTAGCTTCAATAGGTCAGGTTATTGAAATAAATCCAGCCTTAAGCACTCAATAAGAGCCAAACATCAGCATTCCTGAAATTACACCTGCCTAATAGAATCAGGTCCATAACATTTAAAGAAAATGGATATGTGAAATAAATATAAGATATGTTAGTGGAATATTCTTTTGTGATTTATTTAATGGTAACCATAATCCCTGGAACACACATCTTTGTAAAACCTGGGAATGCTGAAGCATAAAAACTCAAAGCTGACTGTTGACATTTTTTAATAATCGGACATTGCATGGAAGGCTTTTTTATATAAGGAGTTTTATGAGCCACACTCGTTTGTGAAATCAGCAAGACTAAAAGAGTAACTAATATGTTGTTAGTTTCCCACATACCATCTAGCTAATATAGAGGTCTACATGTGTAAAACTCTGTAAGAAATAAAAAAAGTATGTTACCTTACCTCTGAAGTTTACATACTTGTATCAGAGGGTCTTTGCATTGTACTAAAAATTCTTCAGACCTTCCTTGCAATCTAGTCCACAATATTAATAGCAAATATAGAGGAAAAGTGATTACTAATATTAAGGACTATTCATAATATAATCAGTAAGAAAACAGATGTGGGCTTGGAAAAGAAGAAGTTAGAGTTCAGAAGAGTTTATCAGTGTGAAGAGATTCAGAGTGGGGTCTGTTTCCTTCTGTTCTTGCCTGGTTTTGTAATCAGCTAGTTTTCTAAGAACATCCAGTTCCTGATTAGGAAGTGAGATTATCTCAGCTTTCTACAGGTCAAGTCTCCACATTGCAAATGCTGATACTTTATCGACCTCATGAAGAGATGAACTGCTCCCATCAGTTCTATCCATTGACCAGTTTACAGTTGGGTGTGTACACAGTAGACATCCACCTTTGGTCAGGTGAAAGCCATGACGTTCAGAACCTCAGAGGAGTAAAACTGGTGTTAACAGCAGGTTGCAGGTAGTTTCTCTTCTTAGGTCAGAAGAGTTCATTAATTCTTTCTATACTAGTGTTTGTCAATAGATTTCTTGTCTATTAGGCAAAGTAATGTGATGATAACTAGAACCTGTAGTGTCCTAGCTCAGCCTAAATTGCATATGTGTGTTAGAGAGAAATGTGTACCTTTATTTCTGTACTGATTAAATCTTAGTTCATCATTTTCTCCACTCAAGGTGTTTTGTACTTCAAGAGAGAGAAAAACCACTGAATCCAAACTGTCTTGATTTTCAAGATGGGCAAAGTCCCAAATTCTGTCAGGAGCTCGCTTTTAAATAGCCCACATACAAATAGAATAAGGAGTCTAAATTCCATTTTTAGAGCATTCAAAGTAGAAGAATTGAGGTTCAGAACTTTCAGTCTAAGCCCCTCTTAATTTAAATGGAAAGCTTTCCAGTATTAACAGAGGATTAAAAAGACAGAGCAAACAATTTATTTGGAAACTAAAGCTGCCTTGATATCTCATGTTATCCCTCTCACATTCACCTTTTTTGAGTGAAAGGTATTCTGAAAGCAGATGCAAGTTTTAACCCAAGAGCTGGTGCCGGAAGTCTGCTTGCCAAATGTCCCACTATTCAGTTTATGTGCCCGCAGTTAAAATAAAGGCAGAGAGTGAGTTAGAAAAGATGATTCTTCTTTTTGAACTTTCTCCAACAGTTGCTGCAGAATTGGTTTTAATTTTTTGGGAGTTTTATATTGAAGGGTAGTCAGTGAAAATTATTGTTTGTAATGCGCTTTTCAAATTTTACTTCCCCAGGGTCTCATAGTTCAGGAGGCCTCTCCCTTCTAACCCGTCCCATTCCAGTTACCAAGCACTTTCCTCTCATGAATATAATGATTATTAACTTATTTTTCACTTAAGGGGGGGAGGAGGAGGGGGAATTTAAACTGCCTGCTTGACAATGCTTTCAAATGGTGATGAAATGTCTTCTTCATATCTGAAGAGAACATGATTATTAGCACTGAATCTGACAGACACGATTTCTGAATATTTTTGTGGCATTAATTTAAATCAATGTAATGTTTGAAAACATTTCAGCCCCTCAAACAGCTGATGCAGCTTAGATTCAATTATAACAAATTGCAACACACTGTCAAGTCTTTTTACCAAGTCATTAGTCAGGGATTTTGAATGCGCGGCCTCCGAACGGAGTTCGGCTGGCTGACAGCTCTAATTGTTGGGAACTGCTAAAGGATTGCTAATGAACTGGGGGATCTGTTGGGCCTGTAGCTTTCTTCAAGGATGAAATTTTTGAAAACTTTCACAAGATCAAAGCGGCATAACATGGACCATTTGCTAAATTGTCAGCAGTAGAGTGAAGCAGTCTGAGTCCCAGCTTTAAAGCTGAAGCTTCAGTAGAAAACACCATGCAACTCCTGCCCCTGAGCTTTTTTCATGTGTCAGTAAAACCATACCGAGAAACAACAACTTGAAGAAAGAGCCCCAGAGCTGCCATGGCCGCTATGGCTTAATTAGGAAAAGCAGGAAGGGAAACAAAAATTCCTTTCTGTTGTTAGTGGGTGCAAGAAGGATGAAGTGTTCAGCACTGTTACGACCATCCCCACAGTTACTTATTTTGCAGCTTCCAAATCTATTAAGTCAGAGGCACATATGATAGCACAGAAGCAACAGCAAGGCTTCTCTTCTCCTTCTTTCAAAACACAGGTAGTGGAATTGCCAGGTGTGTCTTCAGGACCCATGAAGAGGTTGGCCTCACCAAAGGCTTTGCCATTGACTTCAGGGGAACTGGGCCTTCCCCTCCAGCACCTGCTCCAGTGTCCACAGAAGGCAGTGGAAACATTCCCATTGAGCTTCATTGGACACTGAATCCAGCCCCGGCATAGCTGGCCGGCAATACACAGCCAATGAATAGTTCCCAGCTGCTGCTGCTGAACAAATATGTTGCCTCATGTTACTCAGCGGCAGAAAGCCAATGCAGAGAAGGGAAACTTTTAAACTGATCTTAAAAGAAAAGAAAGATATGAAAACGTGCCTCCATCATTCCCATCTGGTTTATATTTTCCTTTCATATTCAAGTCTTATTTAGGTCTGTTCATTTTTACTCTTTTTTATTTTTTTTTAAACCTTCTCATTGAAATTTACTGTGGTATCCTCTTACCAAAAGAAAATAATGCCTGCTGAGCTACAGTAACATTGGTCAATTACCCAAATGTCTTAATATAGAAGTCTGCCAGGGGGGAAAGAATGTTTGAAATAAGATTTACATTATTACTTCTTTAAATTAACACTTCAACAGGACTCTAGGAAAAACAAACTCTTTCCTCCACACACTGTGTGAGGTACAGTACCAAGCCGATGTTATCCTCCCCAAGACAACCTCTATGTTTAAAAAACAACACTGAAGGGCATTTACTGAGAAATTTTTGAAGTGCCTGAAATGGCGACTGTGACTCTGAACATCATTATGGTGCGGAGTGTCTTGGATACGAATTTTGCATCTCACACCTCCTTCTAAAAACATATTTCATATCTCTATTACACTCCCTCTCTCCTTCTACCAGATATGCATCAGCCACGTGAACCTTCTGAAGTAAATATTGCTTAACCTTCTTATAGGGCTTCTATAGGCTCTGGTCAGCAGATGTGGAAGAGATTTCCTTGAAAAATCTTGTCTGGGAGATATGAGCAATTTATACCTGTCCACTGCTATAACATTCATTTATAGTCAAATATTCAACCTGGAGTTAGGGTTTGTTTGTTTGTTTTTAATTGAATTCTTAAATTAGATATTTATATTAACAAAGTTGATCAACCTGCCAGAGAGAGCTACAGTAGTATAATAGTCACTATAAATTTTAAACAAGTGAACAAGGAAAAAAAAAGAATCCCATTCAATAACCCATGGGTACTGGTTTATGTACTCAATCTACTACGGATTTTATAGCAGCAGAAAATTCAAAAAAAGATCTAGCACTTCTTGGTTTAGCACCAATAGCCACAGATACGGAGTTGTGTTCTAGCTGGAAACTTAAATCCCCAAACTAACTTGAAACATTCCTCAATTTTCACTAGGAAAACTATATGGATGGTTTTCCTCTCTCCTAATTTGAGGCATCTAAACTGAGCTAATCACCAGGATTCTCTCTATGCTTGTTGGGTGAGTCACCCTATTTGTCTTGGACACATAACTCATGACAGAAGAAATGACGTGGTGGAGCATTGGTCTTCCTCAGCTGGCTCTAGAGGGAGCCCAAATGACAAAACTGGACTACACACCCAAGTTTTAGAGTTGAAGTTAGGGCAGAGAAAATCCAACTGAGAGTGCCTAATGACCTGCTTTTGGACAAGGCCCAAATTGATGAAGTCTTGACAGTGCTGAGCTGCTTTTTTCCATCCTCAGAAGAGAACAACTTGTGGGAGCTCACTGACAACATAGGACTTAGCTCATATTTGTTGGTGGCAGTTTAGACACCAGTCCTGAAATGGGTTATCACCTAGCCTACATTATAGTGTATTGCATCCCCATGCTCACCGAAAAGTCATTCAGTTCAGCTGACAGCAAGGCATTGCTGGTGCATGTGGAAGAACAGTGAAGTAAAGACTAAACCAAATCAGAATTGCAACAGGGTGCAGCCCTCTGCCTCCAAAAGAGAAAGTTTCATACCAATAATCTTCTTTAACTTATGTTGGAATCCCACTGGGCCGTAAACATCAAGTTCTTTTCCTGGGTTTTTCATGCACTGTAGGCATTGGCAACACGAGCAGTGTAGCAAACATGAGCTGCAGTAACATTACGCAAACAGTCGGAGTGTGTGTCTACATGCTGCCTCCCAAGATAGTCAACTCACTCTCATGGATTCTTTTTTCTTTAATACCAAGCAGCTTCTGTGCAGGTTGTATAGAAGAGGGACAGAGAAAAAGAGAAGAGACATTTTTATCTTTGTAGTACAGCACAGCCTGGGAACTGGGACCCTTCGCTTCTAGTCTATGACCCAATGCTCACTATGAAATACGTGATTAAGGACCAGTTTCAGCATAATAGTACTGAAACGGATTCATGTTTGTGCATTCAAGATGAAGCCTGGATCTCAGAAATTAACTGTCATCGCACGGTTTATTTTAAAACAAACATGCCTCTATAGCTATCCTATCACAGAGCTCTAGTGGCACCTGGACCAAGAGCTTGGACTACCTTCAGTAGCCAGTCAGGACAACGTTGAGTAATAGCTTTCCTTCCTGTTTTTTCACTCTTCCTCTTGTGCCTCCTCAGAAAAGAACTCAGGCCTGAATCTCTGTTTACAGAAACTGGGGTTTACCAACTGTTGTAAAGTGTTACCTCTTGTATTTGATTCCAATTTACTAATAAGAAATATTCTTTCTGTCAGGAAAAAGCAATTTCCCTCTATCTGTGTCTCAAAACATAAGAAAACAAAACAGATGCTTGTTGTATTTAATAACGAACATGCATATGCATTGAAATAACTTCTAGCTTATTTTTGTGTGATGCCAATATTTAATTATGTTCATTTTGCATTTGTAATTAGAGGGCAGAACAGATGGTGAAGGCACAAAGTAAAGGAAAGCGTCCATTCATATAACCTGCTACATGATGCCAAGAAACTCTTGTGCTCAGAGCCTGATCCAAGCCCTACTGAATCCAGTATGAGCATATCTATTGAATAATGGGGGTCTGGAGGAGACCACAGAGCAGAACTTTGCTGTAACCTGTTTTCCTGATGTTTATGTGGTGAATATATTTCTCTCAGGGTTGGACTGTGTTTTCTGATTTTAAGGTAACTTTTGTTTCAATTTGATGTGGGTCACTTTATTTCTTGCTTGCTTTCCTGTAGACAAAAATAAAGTGTTTAGTAAAAGTCACTTTTAATTCTGAACCTTAGTTTTAAAGATATGCCAATTTTAACCAAATAATTTTACATAGATTGAATAAGCACAAACACATACTAAAAAAAAAAATGTCATGATAAGTCAAATTAAATATTTGCATTGACCAAAAATGAATTTGTGTGTGGGTTGGGTGTATGTAACTGCAACTTTTTTTTTTAAGTATGTATCATTTGTCTGGCAACAGTCACAACGATGTTTCTCCTGATCTCTGAGCAGGAAATGGATGTTCTTAATCAATATGTCATGAACTTTAGCTATATAAATGGGATTGCTAAGACTGGCAGTAGAATATTAAAGCATGTCAACAAATTCAAGACAGTGTTCAGAAGAAACTATTGTTTGAGGGCTTAAAACAATCTTACAGTAAACAACTCAAGAAACTCGATCTGTTTAGCTCATGAAAAAGATCAAGAGGTGGCTTGATTGTGACGTGTAAGTACTTTCACTGTGAGTACTGTCATAGGAAGTTATTAGCAAGAACTGATAATGGGAAATTAAAGCCTGAAAAATTCATATTACGGGTAAGAAATATTTCTAACACGAAGGGTAATTAAGTATTGGAAGAACCTACCAATATAAGTGCATTGTCCTCTGCCTCTTAAAGTCATCCAATCAAGAATGAACAGAGGATGTAGTTTAATCCATTAGTTTCTAGTCAGCTTTGATTCATAGTGGAAGGAGAAGAAAGAATCAATCCCCATAAAAGTGAATTTAAGTCTATTGAAAATATGCTTCCTTTTTTCAATAATCTTTTGCAGATCCTCTTAAAAGGAGTCTGCCACTTTGAGGCAAGCACAAATTATTAGGCTCAACTCAGGGGAAACTGACTCTACAGATGTTCTGAGTAGGTGGTCTCCTGGTGCTCTCTGACCTGTAAAATCCATGAATCAGGAATTTTTCATATAAAGGTATTTATTTATAAAATATCATTACACATAGGTACAACTGCATTGATTAATTACATATGCTTTTCAATAATAGGAAAGGACTACCAGCACAGTGCAAACAGCAAATTACTAACATTTTCTGGAAAAAATGGAGTGATCTTCAGACACAGAATTAGTCACTGAAGAGATCTGTGCATAATTTGGCAATAACTAATAAGCCCAAGAATTTTGCAGTCTATTTGAGAACAATTTGCAAAGAGAAAACAAAGCAAAATTCTTCAGATAAATTATTCATTTGAATTAGTCATTTAGCTCTAGTAAGGAGTTGTAGACTTTTTGAAAATATGTGGCAAGGGGATACAATTTTAAAGAGGTTGAAGCAAAAATACTCTGCTCTTCTAGAGCTTGTTTCATCACATGTTCTCAAGGCACTTAATCATTAATTATGCTGAATATTAATTATAACCATTTTACATTTGAATAAACTGAGGCACAGCGCCTTGCCAATGGTCACACAGCAAATGGGGATAAAAGTTGGGAAAGAAGTCTGTCATCTCACTAACCATTAAATATGCTTCCTGTCACTACTCTCTTAGGCTTTGCTACCCCATTATATTATTAAACTTAATTTCTGGGTGAAACAAGTCTTATGTGACCACAGTCTACCTGTGTGTTAGCTATAATAAAGGTATTATAAATAATATAACTAAATTAATGTGGACATAATAATAATGCATTTAAAATACTTCTACCATAGAAATAGATTGGATTTTTTCTCTTATTGACACAGCAAACAAATTTGAGAAGACAGAGATCTCACAGTTATTGAGGGAGGGATTTACCTGACTAGCTGTAGAAATCTTCGGTGCAGGTGTCTGCATCTGAATCTGTCACTATATACTCTCTTTAAGGTCAGTGGCTAGAAATAGTCACATGTAGGGTGCAATTCACCTCATCCCGAAGATGGTACCTATGTTTGTCGGATGTGCCCCCTTCAGGCGCCTGATCGCCGGCTCTCAGAGCAGCCCCAGGTAGTCGGTTTAGACATAAGCAGAACGACAGAGTACCACAGGTTGGAAAAGGCCTGTGGGGGTCACCTGGTTCAGCCTCCTGCTCAAAGCACCACCAAGTTAGATAAGGTTACTCAGGGCCTCATCCATCCAGTCGATTTCTGAATGGCTACAAGGATGTCTTTGAGGGTATGGCGAAAGCTAGATGCAATGACCCCCCACTGTGAATTGCAACAGTCCTTGAAAGAGGCAGCCTGACAGAGAATTGAGATCCAAATTAGTGCTGTAACAAAGCCGAGATGAGCATGTAAGCTCAACCAATTTGTTGAACACAAAGAGTGTCAGCTAAAAAAGTGCTATAGAGTATTTGTATCTCCAGAAAGGTACAGGTTTCCCTGTCTTGCATTGTATCTGCGCAGATTTCTCTGATAATATTAAGGCATCTCAAGTGGCCTGGGTTGCCTACTGCTTATGCAACAGGATGCTGCCCAGATTGTAGCAGCTCAAGATTCACACACTTGAACGCTGAAGTCATCAGTGGAAGTGTCTATGTGTGATCTAGGTGGCTTATCTCCCATTATCGTTAATGGACACCAAACTACCCAACAGAGCCTGAAGGGATGTTTCACTTTGTCTAAAATAGATTACCATCTTTGAGCAGCTGAATAACTTCCCAGCTTTATTAATTGTACTAAGTCTAATGCCAGTGCTTGAATCTGGAACCAAATCCTGGTCTTCTTGAGCTCCCAGACTCACCAAGATACCATTTTCATGGGATACATAATCCATAATTCTTAGGAAGCATGTGGTGAAGTAGCTCAGTAAATGTTGGTGCTATATGTTTACAACTGATTAAAGTGTTAAATATGTTAAATGTTATGAACTGGTAAAAACAACTGCAAGAGAATGTTGGATATCGGCTTCGAAGCATCTGCTAAAATTGGATGTGTTTGGATGCAGGCACAGGTCCAAAATTACTATCCCTGTCACTGCAAAACTAGCTAAGAATCCTAATTAAGAAGTAAAATGCTTATTTTATATGTTGTTATTTATAAACCAGGAGCAAGGGTAAATAAAGTGACTTTGTAAACATTTGTTACTGGTGTGATTTTGAAAAGATGAAGCCAGTAGTCATTCAAATCCTGATCCCTTTTTTTTCTAGCTTGAGTTTTGATCCATCAATACTACCACTTTTTCTTCTGACTTGAGCTTTCATTGGATTTAAGAGAAAAATTATAGCTCGTTCATAATTTGGAAACGATGTTGCCTACATAATGCAATCTGTCTAGGAATGAGTTTACAAAATACGAGTCTGCTTAGTTTCAACTACAGTTTCTAGAGGTGTCACTGTGATTCAGCACATGATTAACCCTTCATTCACGTGTGAGAGATCAACAGATGCCCTTCAACCCTTTTCCAAATTGCCTATTTGAGCCCTTCTTTGGTTTAGAGAGCTCCTTATCTAGTTCCTAAAGGCTAAAAGGAACGGATTTTATGGATGTGTTCACCAGAATAGATTTAATTTTAGTGTCAAGTGGTGCCTCAGATGCTTTCTAAGACACACATTTCACTCCAAATATTTTAATCCTAAACATGGAAACAAAGTACCTTATGAACACTTTTACCTCTTCCATGTCACTTCTTCACATTTTTCTGTCTGTGTGCAGCAATAGATTTATTCCTGATCTTTGAATTTATTTGTTGCTATTATATTTTTAAATTATTTCTTCTTGTCTTCAATTTTACAGAACACAGCTAACCGGACAGTTCTTTACCTATTTCTATCAAGTAAATAAAAATCTGCCAAGTTGTTCATTTTTTAAATGTTTGACTTGCATGTTACCATATAGTTCCCATTATTTATTTCTGTTTCCAGATCTCTTATCTGGGATGGCTTCTTGGCATTACTGTNTACATCTTATTTGCTGTATTTCTTTCATATGATGCTGCAAAATCTATTTTGAGCTGTACAGTACATCGTCGAGTCATATGGCACTATAAAATATCAGCACTTATGAAAAAAGCAGACATAATTTAAATATACAAGTAGAACACACATGCCACTTTTTTTCCTGAATGATAAAAGATTACTATAAAGGTTTCATTCATGGAGTTAAACATCCTGGAGTAGTTAAACAGGAATTTTACCCTAAAGCAAGTGTATGAGCTACGTGAATATTAAGAAGCCATATGCACAGACAGCAACAGAAGCCTGGATGGATCAATGAGCTTTATCAGCTCTGTTTTTTTAAAATACAAAGCTTATAAGAAGAAGAAGGATAGAAAAAAGAGTTATTTTAGGTATATGGAAATTACTATTCTCGTTATCCGATGCAGTACTTGTAATGTCTTTTCTCTGTTATTAAGTCACATCAATAATACTGTCTGATAATATTTTCCTTAAAGTAAATATAGTCCAAGTGCTATTAGTGGGATCATGTTTCCAACAGTAACACAATAAAAGGAAAACATGTTTTACAGCTTGTTTAACCCTCTTAATAATATTTAAGTGGTGATATATGTATCACGACAAGGTAAAATGCTTGCGAAAAATAACATGAGAAAAATATATCTGAGTTTTTTTCTGTTATTCTGAAAAAATCAATCAGAAGTATAAGGACATTTAACATCTTCAGGCTCATTCCTGTTATTTAAGGAAAAATCAATGGGAAATATAAGGAACATTAGTGCTTTTGAAAGAATATGGTATCATCTGCAGGTTGTTTCTAGCCTCACAAATTCACTGACACGTTTTCCATGATAGCTTTATCTCAGATATTCCACTACCAGTTATCCAGGAGAAATGTTTGCAGCAAAAGTTATTTTTTAGTAAATCCAGTAGAAATGTGGAGACTGAGAATTTGGAACTTAAACCAAATAATAGCATTAGACACCTGATTAGAGCCATTATATTTAGCTAATCAGCTACAAGAAATAATGCTACACCTATATATTCAGGCCAAACCAGATTACTCCTTAACCCTACAGGTTCGCGCAATGCCGTAGTGTTCACACTGTGCACATATGTTTTTTTGTAGTGTGGAGACGTAAGATATTTCATATTTTGAAATTCCAATTTTTAATACAGTTAAGTGTTTCAAACAATTTCATGGTTAATAAATAGTCATCAAAAAAAATTGCTGAAACACTTTGTTTTAAGGAAAAAAAAATATGTGAGAAATTAGTACTGGTACACAGTTTTGACCGAGTCTTCCTAGTGGCCTGCAGGACTATGAAATAACATGAACTGGAACTTGAATGATGCAAAAATATGATCTTTGAAAAGTAATCCTTTTGGTGGAAATCCTCTTTGAAAAGAAATCCTTTTGGCACAAATTTTGTGCCTTAGTAGTCAGCATTTTAAGTATGATTTTACATCTCTGTCAGGCTATTCAAGTAGGCCAGTGAGGCAACTGGGCAGAACTGATGCATGCAATTTTGGTCCTCAGAACATATCTAAAATAATAAATATCAAAATAATAGATAGTCAAAGACTGTAGATTTCTAGCAGTCCTCCAGTTCTCCTTGAGGGTTCTAGTCATGTTCCAGAGAAGTAATTGCTGCTCGTCCTTGTATTTGATGCAATAAAGAGCAGAGCAAGTGCACTGAACAGCTAGGTGGTGATTAGTTTACAGAGAAAGGAAGACAGATGTCACTATGGCAATGGAGGAGTCCTCAGAAAATTACTCCAAAAGCCACGACAAATAAAATGAAACACCAGACTGCAGTGGCATAATTGCAGAGAAACTAGAAGGGAAAGGACAATGACATCAGGAATCATCAAAATGATATAGAAGTATGCAAAAAGTCTAATTTGCAATGTATCTATCTGGCCTATAGCAGTAACAAAATATCCGCTAACTGAATGAGTCTCACTGAACCTAGAATAAATATTGGTGTTTGACTGTGTTTTCATTAGCTGTCAGTGTGCAATTATGATTAGACAATGTCCACTCTACAAGCATTTCAAACTGGTCTAGTTCCAGCTTGCCGGCATCCTAAATTAGCCTTTTTGACTTAATTTCATTGAAAAGAAGAAACAGCTTGGGCTCTCCAAGGCCTCACCATGATATGCACTGCAGCAGAGCAAGCAAGGACAACTGGGTGATTATCTCCCAAAGCACTAGGTCTTCTGATACGAACTGAAACTCCATTGCCAGACGCTCCCCTTATGTTGCTTTCTCATTGCAACCCTCAGTAATTTCTTCCCGTAGAAGTATTTGTATACTCTGAGCAATTATGTAAAATATTCCTTGATGGAAAGCAAACAAAAAAACTGGAAACATTTGTTAGTGTGGACATATAAATAATTCACAGCAAGAAAAGTTAGTACATGAACCACTAATTATTCCTCTGTAAGTTCACACCTGGCCTTCACCCTGGTTACTTATTTGAAAGCATATGCTTTAAGTTTTTCAAGGTCCCCTTCTTCAGTCATCAAAACGTCTTTGTTGTTTTTCCTTTTACTTGTCACAATCTTTCAACACCATTTTTGAAAGTTGTCCTGTAATCCCAAGTGCCTCTATGCTTTAAAACTAACTGGTAACCTGTTAGAAGGCAAATCTTACCTCAGTCTCTTGTTTCTTCCCCATCATCTTATTTATGATTAATTTTGCTAGTTAATTTCTCTTCAGGCACATTCTATGCTCACCTCATTTCCTTTGCAAAGTCCAGCTTCAAGGTGAATTGAGCTGTCCTGGTTCCCACTCTTGTTGCAAGGGAGGATTCCCAAATGCTGCTATTAGGACTTTGCTAAGAAAACTAAACAGTAGAGGAAAAAACCTTTGAAGAACCCATCTTAGTCCATGGAGGTTAAATTCATTGGCTCACAAGCCTCACTAGCAATCTAAACAAGTTTTAAATAGTCTCAGATATCTATTTGTTCTTTTATTGCTCCTAAACAATGTAATAATATGCATATCAAAACTCATAATCTACTGTAGGAGTAGATCTAGGGGACTTCTGAAGATTCTAGGTTTGTCCTCCAAAATCAAAAAGTCCAAATCCACTTAGGAGATGATTTAAAGCTGTTTCCTCAGGTTTATAGATTAGTTCCTTCATTGCATTTTGCCTGTATCTCAAAAATTTGCAAGTTTAGGTTTTGTTATTTAATTCAGGCAGCAACAGATCATTTTTTAATTTCAGGATATGTCCACAGATGAGGCAATAGATTTCCCTAATGTGATACTTTCTATTGTTATTTGGAACAGTAGATAAGCAAGTTGGATACAACACAACAGGATTGCTTTCATTTATTGTCTACAGTAGACAGCCAATATTTTTTTTTTAGTAAATGGAAACCCATTTGGGGAAAAAAAAAAAAGGAAAAACAAAACTCAAAAGAAATAAAAATTCCCTTGGCATTTGTTGTGTCAATTCATGATTTCGTGAGATGGCATTCACTGTAACTGCTAATACATTCTAAAGCTAGAGAAGCACACCAGGCCGGATCCAGGACCAATGAAAGATACAGGTGGTTCTCCAGTAAAACTGGCATGGGATTAAATCTGACTAATATTTTAAAGCTAAGATAGAAGACTGGAGATGGAAAATACAAATGTAAAATATTATCCTGTGAGGCAATACTAATTATTTCTAAGAGGTCAACAGAGCTTGATACTTAAGAATAAAGTGCAGGTTAGAAAAATAGTACATGTTTTGAGTGTAAGACTGGAAGGAGAGAAGAGAAAGCAAATTAACAGAGACTCTTGGAAAGAGTGCTAGATCACAAAATGATTAGAAGAATGTAACTTCTTCACTCTGGCTTGAGTGGAAGAAGAAGGCTGTTTCATTGTACTGTTTCTGATTCCTCAGTTAGGACTATTTCATTTTTATTAAGTCCTCCATTTGGTCACGTTCACTGTCTTGTCTCTGATCAAGTCTTTGGCTACAACATGTCTACATCAATTTTGGCTGGGCTTTGCAAGTAGCAGCTTCTACTTTTCCCTAATCTTTCTTCACTTCTTGGGAATTGCAATGATTCTTGTCATTCTAAAATAAACATCTAAAATAAGTGAAATGTGTAGATGGACCAAACAGTGGATAAGGAATTGGGTGGACGGTTGCACAAGACTTGCTGTCAACAGCTCAGTGTCCAAGTGGAGACCAGTGGAGAGCGGTGTTCCTCAGGGGTTGAGCACTGCACTGGGACTGGCACTGTTTAACATCTTTGTCGGTGACATGGACAGTGGGATTGAGTGCACCCTCAACAAGTTTGCACCTGGGTCGGGGCAACCCAAAGCACAAATACAGGCTGGGAGGAGAATGGATTGAGAGAAGCCCTGAGGAGAAGGACTTCCGGGTGCTGGTTAATGAAGAGCTCAACATAAGCTGGCAATGTGCACTCACAGCCCACAAATCTGTCTGATTTAATCCATTTAAGCCCATACCCTGGGCTGCATCAAAAGAAGCATGGCCAGCAAGTCGAGGGAGATGGTTCTGCCCCTCTGCTCTGCTCTTGTGAGACCCCACCTGGAGTACTGTGTCCAGCTTTGGAGTCCTGAACTCAAGAAGGACATGGACCTGTTGGAATGGGTCCAGAGGAGGGCCATGAAGGTGATCAGAGAGTTGGAGAACCTCTCCTACCAAGACAGGCTGAGAGAGTTGGGGTTGTTCAGCCTGGAGAAGAGAAGGCTTTGAGGAGACCTTATTGCAGCCTTCCAGTACTTAAAGGGGATCTCCAAGAAAAATAGGGAGGCACTCTTTGTCAGGGATTGTAGCGATAAGACAAGGGGTAACGGTTTTAAAGTGAAAGAGTGTAGATTTAGATTAGATATTAGGAAGAAATTCTTTTCTGTGAGGGTGATGAGGCACTGGAACAGGTTGCCCAGGGAAATTGTGGATGTCCCATCCCTGGAAGTGTTTAAGGTCAGGCAGGATGGGGCTTTGAGCAACCTGCTCTAGTGGGAGGTGTCCCTGCCCATGGCAGGGGTGTTGGAACTCGATCATCTTTAAAATCCCTTCCAACCCAAACTATTCTATGATTCTATAACATGGCAGCGTGAAAAGTTCCTCATCTACCTGTTACAGCTTTCTGAAGAGACACTGGTTATTTGCCGTATTATGAAAAATAAAATCTTTCATGAGGACAACAACCATTTTTTGCTCAGTGACAAATAAAGACTATGATTCAATAGTAACTTTGGACAACTAGTTTGACAAACTAGATAATCTTTCAGATCCCTTCCAACCTAAACCACTCTGTGATACTATGACTTTATGATTCTGTGGTTCCTATTAGGAAACCTTTTGTTGGGAAAATGCCCATATTACAAAAGTTACTGATAATATTGTCATTGAATTTAAAACATGGATTGGATGGCTGAGGTTGGAAGCGACCTCTCAAGGGGTCATCTGGTCCAACTCCCCTGTTCAAGCAGGACCATCTACAACAAGATACCATGTCCAGATGATTTTGTGTTCCTTCAAGGATGAAGGCTCAATAACCTCTCTGGGCAACCTGTCCCTGTACTTGGTGTTTCCTGATGTTCAGAGGGAACCTCCTGTATTTTAGTTCGTGCCCATTGCCTCTGCTCCTGTCACTTGGCTCCGCTGAAAAGATCCTATCTTCTTTACACCCTTCCATCAGATATTTGTACACATCAGTGAGTTTCCCCCTGAAATTACTTTCTCCTCCCAGGCTAAACAGTCACAGCTCTCTCAGCCTCTTGTAGGACAGATGCTCCAGTCACTTAATCATCTTCATGACACTTTGCTGGCTCTTTCCAGTATGTTCATGTCTCTCTTGTACTGGGAAGTCCAGAACTGGACCCAGCACTCCTCATGTGGCCTCACCGGAGCTGAGGGGAAGGATGACCTCCCTCAACCTGCTAGCAGTACTTTACCTAATGCACGCCAGGATGCTATTAGCATTTTTTGCAGCAAAGTCACATTGTTGACTCATGTTCAGCTTGGTGTCCACTAGGATCCTCACAGGATTTTCTGCCAAGATGTCTTCCAGATGGTTTGCCCCCAGCAT
Source organism: Arenaria interpres (assembly GCA_013399435.1). Classification (NCBI taxonomy): domain Eukaryota; kingdom Metazoa; phylum Chordata; class Aves; order Charadriiformes; family Scolopacidae; genus Arenaria; species Arenaria interpres. The sequence continues at coordinate 35,033 of VXAK01005239.1, read as the reverse complement.
ACATTAGTGCACAGGGTTGTTCCTCCTCAGGTGCGGGACTTTGCACTTCCTTTTGTTGAACCTCATGAGGTACCTGTCAGCCCCTTTCTCCAACCTATTGTGGTCTCTCTGGGTGGCAATAGAACCCTCTGTCGTATCGTCATTCCTCCCTGCCCTCAGGATCTTGAACTCCATTATTGCATTGTCACTGAAGCTATGGCTGCCTTTGACTTTCACGTCTCCTGTATCTCCATGTTGGTGAGTATGAGGTTCAGCAGAGCACCTCTCCTTGTTGGCTTCTCTGTGACTTACGTCAGGAAGTTGTAACAGATGCCCTCCAGGAACCTGCTGGATTTCTTATGCTGTATTATATTATTTTTTCCTCAGATATCAGTGTGGTTGAATAAAGCCCATGAAGACTAGGGCTTGGGAACCTGAGGCTACTTCTGTTTGATTGTGGTGACTCATGCACTTGTTCTTCCTGGTCAGGCAGTTGGTAGAAGATGCCTACTGCAATGTCACCCTTACTTCTCTTCTCTTTACTGCTTATAAGGTCTCAGTCAGCTCACCGTCTATCCCCAGCCAGATGTCTATGCATTCCAGCTGTTCTGTCACATAAAGCACAACTCTCCCTTCTCATCTTCCTGATCTGTCTTTCCCATGAAGCCTCTATCCCTCCGCTGCAATCTTCCAGTCATGTAAATGATCTCACCACAACTCCATGATCCCAACAAGACTATAGCCCTGCAATTCTTCTCTAATTCCTGTTTATTTCCCATGCTGTGTGCATTAGCATACAAATTCATATAAGATTCACTACAGAAAAAATAGTATATCACTTTAATGCCTATTATCATCAGATAGTATGCCAATGATGAAAAACTAGTTTCCAAAGAAAACAGAAAAAATGGAAAGTGAGGCAGAATGGGTAAGTTTATTGTTTATTATAGTAGTCTGTGGAAAAGAGAACTTATGGGACACACAAGAGCTAAATACAATTTTCTAAGGAAATATTATCCTCTGTTCATGACAGAGGAAATTATAAGAAAGCTTTCCAGTTAGTTATCGTATGGTAGATTATTCCTAATGACTAAATGACATTATTCTTAATGACTTAAGATCAGGATTTCGGCAGTCAAAATGAAAAGAAAAGAGTTGAAGTGCTGTGCTATTGGTTTTTACATATCAATCTTAGAGTCTTTCTGGCACTAGAAGTTTTCCATAGAAATTATTTCTTCCAGCTAGGATTCTCAGGGCATCAGCTCTGAAACAATCATAGTCAATGCAGTAGTTTTGGGGAGTGAGTATCAAAGTGTATAACTGCCTATGGGAATAAATTCTGGTCACAAAAACGGTTTCCAGTCACAAGTCACATAGCATTTGCAGTCAAGCCCCATAAACATACATATGTCACATTTTGTGACAGTTTTATATGCTGTAAAGAGCAAATGAATTATCCTTTATTTGGATGAGTTTTTGGTGAAGACCTTTATAAAAAGTTAGCAAACATACCATACATAGTTTCTTTCAGCTTTCTCACTCACACTTAAAGCCTTTTTTATTTTCTATGACCAGGTAGATTTCCATGTCCTGTAAGACATGAATGAGAGGAACAGGACTGGTAGAGGAGAAATCCTGTCTTGCATGCAGTGTATGAGAATTATGCAAATATATCACTACTCTTTTGCAGAGAATAAATTATTTAGAGTCTGTATTTTTATTATTAAAAATTAGATAGTAATAAGGTAGTATTATTATACAAGCATAAAATATGCCATTAGTTTTTTTTTAATTCTGTGAAGTTTTGATTGTTTCTTGTTTCAGGTTAAAAGGTCTTGAAGGAAGAGCATGTTTAAATATAGACAAATTTATCCACTGGTTTAACATTAAAATTCTAGCACATAAAAACGATACAGAAAGACAAGATTCCTTTATATTGCAGAAAAAAAAGGTTAAGGATTTTTGTGATGATAAGTGGTAACATTCACTGTCAATTACTTGTGTAGTATATTTCTTTTATTTGTAAGCATCTGAAAAGTGTTTGGATGGGATTCAACTGACTGCATGTCAGGATCTGTAGCATTGATATCTACGTGTCTTTTAATCAGTATAGGTCTCTTTACAGTTAATGGAAAGAAACAGACATTTCTAGTATGTGATCCATCTTGTCTGAAAGTAGACATCTACATTTAGAGCAAATTGTCACCCCTGGAAAACGTGTTTCTCTCATTATTGTAGGGGGACTTCAGGATTATTACACCATATGTAGACACCCACTGTCATATGTGGACATGTAAAGTCAGGGGAGAGATTTCCTTGTTCATCCTCTGTGCATATGACCTAAGTCGATTATTACCATGTGGCTTACTCTCAGTATCTGCTGTTCCAAGTTGTAAGATATGCCTTGATATTAAATGGTGTGTAAATTGGAAACAGGGAGTCCTAAATTATAAAACATAAAATTGTTGAATAAAAGACCGCACTGCCTTTCATAGTTTTGCTGTTGTTTTGCCTCATATTGGACCGGAGTACTAGCAGGCAAAAATACAAGCATCAGGCAGATTATGGGATGGTGGTTCTAGAATATATGTGGGTGTTTCATTACCAGAGCTCCCCAGACTTAAAGCCTTACTGTTAGCCTACAGGTTAAAGAAAACCTCTGTCTTCATCCAATTTGGGAAATTCTCTACTTGTTTCCTTTATTTTTATAAAAGCACTCTCATTTCCTTTATTTTATTGCACCATTCTTGCAAGCTAAAAACTCAATTTTCAGATTAAATGAAATACACCATACACTCAAAGGATGTATCACTCTATTTTGGGTTTCAACATACGTACAAGTACTTGATCTCTAAGACTTTATTTAAATTGTGAGCCATGGAAGAATTTCTGACCTCATGAGTCCATATGCACACACCTGCAATGTCTCAACTGAATCCTGGGTGTAGAGACAGAATAATCTTTTTCTTTCCAGTCTCAACTATTCCTGCCTTGTTTTTTTTCTGTAAAGGTGGAAGCTCATGTGCGTAAGCTAGATGGGGGCCTGATGCAGTCCAGTTTAGTATCCAACTGAGACATCTGATGGACTAAATTTTTAAGATGCTGCACAACATATATCTTCTAGGCTTAATTTCACGATTAAAAGCTTGAGCAGGTTATGGTGGGAAGAGTCATCTCAATGACCTCCCAGAACAGCACTGAACTGTTTTGTTTATTTTGAGAAGTGATACACAAAACAAGTCCAGCTCAGAGTCAAGAGAAAGGGGTAGAGAACTATGCATCACTGAGTTACCACTGCAGGGAGAGCTGGCTAAGCAGAGCTCAGTTACTCAAATTACATTTAGCCAGGTCTAACACCTAGGGCTCCTCAGGAGAAATTGTCAGGTAAGAAAAGAAAATACTGGCATGATTCTCAATTGTTTCTTATTTGTTAGTGGTCACTCTAACTCAGTGTGACAAGAGAATGACTGCAAGTAGGTGTGACTGAGTCCTGTCTAAGTGCAAGGGAATGTGTTTACACAACTGCATAAAAATGAATACCATTACCGAGTGCCTGCAGAATGTGTATAATTTAGGGGATTGACCTACAGGAAAAGCTACAGGTCCAGTGCTGAATGGCCCCAGATCTTGTGTATGTTTCAGTTTGAACCCATGTTTAAAAATAACAGGAGAGTGTACATTGGGAGCATATCTTATTCCATTTCCCAGAAAAGCCCTAAGGAACTGTGTATGTTTACAAGATTCCATTAGCTATACAGTGGCTTTTTCCCACTAAATAGTACAGGAAGATACTCTGCTGCCTATATTATTTTTTTTTGTTATTAAATTTGATAGTGATTTAGAAGTATGAACATTTCATTGAACTGATTCATTAGCTCAGCTAGCACAGCTCCATTTGTGGGTTTGAAACATCAAAATATTCCTGTTTTTCCATTAATTAATGTGTAGACATTTACTGTACATCCACATATAAGTGGCAGCAAACTTCTGACGCTGTTACATGTCCTAGAACATTTGCACATTTTACCTGGTAAGGAATATTGACAAGTGCCAATGGGTGCAGTAAAAGAAATTGACAGTATAAAGCCAGCCTTTCTTCCTCACTGTCTGTGGGGATTAGAGAAACAAGGCACTAAACACAAGGGAGGATTTTTTCTTTCCTGATGTAATAACTCTATGTAAATGATGTTTCAGGTAGCCTAGTGAAATTGGCATCTTAAGCAGAAAGGAAGTAATTTAAAATCTAGATGTGAATAAATTCATGGCATCTGATAGAGAACGCTGTGACTAAGTGTTTAACTTTCAAATAACCGGTAATTTTATGTAAAGGTTTTAAATTAAATGAATACATTTTAGGGCATGGTACGAGTTTCAGGATTTCCAGCTGCCGCCCCAAAAAACACCCATTAGAATCCAAGCTTCCAATTAATGGTGAGCTGCATGCAGTACAGCACTGGCTTAACAATTCTGAACAGAAAGGTTTCAAACTAGATAACAACCTGTGGGCTGTAAACAGAGTAGGCTTAAGTCTTGCTGATTTTAATGTGGTCTGATCAAGAGGACTGTAAATGAAAGACTCTCCTCTAGCTTGCCCACTAATTTGAATTGCGCTCATTTGACTTGTTTCCAATACCAGCATTATTACCTAAACATTTATACTATCATAAATGAAGAATGAAAAATATCCCAAAAGATGTATGGTGGATTTTTTCTTAAACTAAATATGCATGAAAGAATATTCCTGGAGATGAAATGGAGACTTATGTAGAAAAAAAAAAAGGCTACTCTGTAACACATTTCCCTTTTTTTTTATGAAATTTTCCCTTAATTGCCTTTTTAACCAACCTTTCCCTGTCCCCTTTTTCATTGTCTTTTTTTTTTTTTACCACATGTGTAGTGTTACTGGTTAGATGGATTGTGTTTAATGGGAGCTGGGGGACATGCAAAGTTTGGGTGGAAAAAAACTGAAAATTAAAATAATGACAGCAATCTACTTTAAAAATATTTCAGAACCCAGGAGGAGCTGTGCTGATAGAGCCATCTGAGTGGGGAAAGTTTTTACAGACTCAAATCATCGGCTAGATTTATTCATGTTTACCTCTAGCAACAGTTACTGCCCTATTATCACAAGCTCATCAGCCATATTGTACATATTTCTTCAGTAGGCCCCTCCTCCTTCATGGGACAAAAATTGCTTTCTCAGGGTGATATACCACAGTACCATAAGACATTGTGTGAAGCCAAGACATGGCTGATTACGTCCTTTTTACCAGCATCTAACTTTGCTGCACAGCTGGATGGACAAGAAGACAGCTGCAATAAAGGGTGTGAATCTGGCAAGAAAAATACAAATCAGGAACACATATATTTCCAAATGATCTTATTTCCCTATGCAGAGGAGAGCACGAAGCTGGTGAAGGGCCTGGAGCGTCAGTCTTATGAAGAGCAGTTGAAGGAGCTGGAACTGTTTAGTTTGAGGAAGAGGAGACTGAGGGGAGACCTCATCACTGTCTACAACTGCTTGAAAGGACACTGTAGAGAGGTTGGTGCTGGTCTCTTCTCACAAGCAATTAGTGACAGAAGGAGAGGGAATGGCTTCAAGCTCCAACAGGGTAGGTTTAGACTGAACATTAGGAAAGAATTTTGCACAGAAAGAGTGGTCAGACACTGGAATAGGCTGCCCAGGGAGGTGGTTGAGTCGCCATCCCTGGGCGTGTTTAAGAGTCGTTTAGATGAGGTGTTGGGGGATATGGTGTAGGGAAGAACTTTGTAGAGTAGGGTTGATGGTTGGACTCGATGATCCCAAAGGTCTTTTCCAACCTAAATGATTCTATGATTACCAAACCGTTAACTATGAGGAGAACATCAAGATGAATCTGGCAAGAAAAGTACAAATCAGGAACACATATATTTCCAAATGATCTTATTTCCCTATGAATGCACATGGGAGAAATGAAATAGAATAAGGTACTCAGCATTCTTACTAAGCCGAAAATGTTTGACATTTTGACACCTGTTTTGATGTGGGCAGGCACAGCAGGTTATGAAATAACATGTATAGTACAGACGATATAAAAATGAGAAAAAAAATCAATATATAAATTTAATTTTTATTTACTCATATCGCATATCAACATTTTCTGAAACAAATCCAGCTTTTTGTGTATCATCCCTCCATGCAAAAAGTAAAGTTACTCCATCACCACTGGAATTAATGCAGCCTCTTTTCCTGTGGTTTTATGTTCTTTGAGCCATCAGCCATCTGACGGTTATGATAATCTCCATTCCTTCCTATGTGCTCCCTGGTTATGAGGCAACCCCAGTATGGCTAGTCTGAAGATAAATCTGTGATATTCAGCTAAGCAGTCTATATGTGCCTATTAAGTCATAACTGGCAGTGGAGGTACTGCTCTGGATCCATGTCCTCTGACAGGACACTGGTGTGCCTGAAAATTATAGAATGTAATTAACTTACAGACATCTACTGGTTTGCGGTTTTTTCCAGTTTAATAAAAACTGCCCAGTACGCTGAGAAGTTATTTAGGGAGACTGACAAGTGAGATGGATAAACAGCACAGTCCCCTAAGTTTACAGCTTTGCGGACTGACAAAAAATCAGTTTGGGTATGGTTGTTTTTTTTAACTAAAAATATATTTCTGTTAAGTTTTTCTGTCATGCGTACTTGATACTGAAAGTCCCCACTGCATGGGCTCACTGTAGGTTATTAAACACTGAGCTCTTTCGGAAATTGGACAGCTCATCGTAATCTGGCTCATAGTGCAACTGCAAAAAAAGAAATTGTTCGCAAAAGCTTTTCACTGAAATCATTCTAAAAAAATAGGTATTTTTTTGTGTTTTGTCTAGAAAAGATAAACAAACAAATAAATAGGCAGACTGAACTAATTGCCTAAATTAGTCAAAGCAGATAATTAATTTGGCCAGGGTAACTATAGTCCCAAATGAGGTTTTGGCCAGAATGGTAGCGCTCATGTTTTTAAGCTTGCTAGGTATGCAACTGGATATGACCATCAAAGGGGCAGGACACGGGCTTTCGCTCCGAATGGAGACAGCAGGTCTATTTGCAGGCTGGTCCAAACACACGAGATGCTGCTTCACACCTGGGACAGGGAAAATCTGAGGCCACCCTGCTGACTTGTGACCATGACCACCTCCTGCTGTATCCTGAGCTCTCTTTGGATGCCTCCTAGGCAACCCTAACCCAGCCTGACCCTGACCTCATTTAACTTGCGAGAGCTGACAAAGGATTGTACAATTGCCCTATATAGTATAGTTTCAGCTTAAAGGAATTTACATAAATTGCCAAGGAAGAAAGAATGCTTGTTGTGGATTAGGTAAACAAGAAACCAGGAATCCTCAGTTGTAGATATTTGGTTGAATGTCTACCAGTTTTCTGCAGTATTTGTAGAATGTCTCAATGCTTGGAATTTCCAGCTCACCTTATTCTGACATTTCATTGTTCAATTTTTCTGTGCTTTAAAATGAAAATCAATCCCAACAAAATGGGAATCATAAAAGCATATTAATTCTTTTCCAGAGCATTATATTTCATTTTGTTACACACTGCTTACATTATTTGCCGCATTGTTTAGTAAATTGTATTAGTGACATCTCAAAAGGTACCAGTGAAATAAGTAAAACAGTCTATTAACCTAAGAGTGTTTTCAAAACCAGTTGGTCATACCTAAAACAATGTTTTTCACAACAAAGCAGCATTAGCAAAGTATTTTAGATAATATCATTAGCTGTTTTGTAAATATTTGCTGTATATATTGAATATTTATGTTAGTGTGTATCAAAAGCTGACTGTAATAATTTTCAAAACATTTTTTTCAACTGATTTGTAAGATAGTATGACTTAGTGATGGTTCATATTTTTCAGCTGTCTTGAATACACACAGTATACCTTATTTATTTCTTGGGATAATTATAGTGATCCATAATTTCAAAGAAAAATTCTTAAATGTCAAAAAAATATATGAACAGTATTTGGATTACATGTGATGCAATTCCAGCTGAAAAATGAGAATAATTTCTAGGGAGAAGTGACACCAGGTTGGTCTGCTTTGTATTCTTGGACTACTATTCCTAAACCAGCACTATGAAACATGAACATGAAATAATGAAGGCAATTATTTTTTGATGTTGTTAACTGATAGAACTTCTTATATTTCCCAGGTTCTAGGGCAAATATTAACTTTTCAGGCATTAAGCAATGAGCAGTGATTCAAGGTGTCCTAAACTTCTACTACAGACCTTTACTCCTTATTAGGCTAAACCTTTAACTGTGAATATATCCATACCATTTATGTGCTCGAAGCTCTGCAGGATATCTCTGTTTTTCTGTTGGCAGAAATGAAAACATATTTTTGACCCACATTCTTTGCAGTTTATAGACTAGTCCTTTTTTCCACCATTCTGAAAGCACCAAAATCTGCGAACAGAACAGGAAATTTCACACACACCTACCTCTCTGTCTAGGGTAGAGCAACCATAATGGTTTCGTTATCCTCAGATGCTAGTTGCAGCGACTGGTCCTTACAGAAAAGGATTGGGTTTGTTGCTTAGCATGTTCCAGTTGGCTGTAATTGCTCAATACCTACACATATTTCTTAAGCTTGCAGGCTTACTTTCATAGCAGATCTCCATTTGTCTACCACAGCAGGAAGTTAAACCAAGTTCCTTGTAATTGGCTCATTTCCTTAGGGCTGAATTACGGTTTTTATATTTTGAAGCATGGGAGGATGGTTAGCAGCCTTGACTTTTAGCTGTGAAGAAGGAGGTGTTATGACTGGAAAATGTTACTGTAGGAAGTGAACTTCAAAGCGCAACGGAGGAGCAAGTGCCAAGCACCCTTTTGACAGGCACCTTAACCACCACATAAATAGACCTCCCACTTAACTAAACTCACAATAATAATGAATTATACCATGGGAAAACTGTGCCTTCTTTAGTTGTGCAACTTCAGCATCTTTGCTTTCCCAATATTCTGTACATATATGTATATATTTACATACTTGAGGACTTTGCATCTATTTGTGGATGGCAGACATATCACTTGCTATATAACCCATGTGGAGTGCACACGCCTACACAAACTGACACGTGGCTTTTATGAAAAATTACTTTTGGTTTTGCTGGTTTTACTTATAAAAATCTGCCAGCATAGTAAGAAAGCATACACTGATATTTATTTATCCTCTTCAACAAGAACAGCAAAAATGAGCTAAACTGAAGAAAACTGTATGTATTTCTGACTTTTTTTAAAATGTATATTACTTATTTTCTTTACTTTTTAATTTCCTTTCAGGTATTTTATTTAAGAGGTTAATTTATACTTTAAATCAATAGCATTTCTGTAGTCTGTTAGGAGGGTCATTTAGATATTCTGTTTCATAACATTGAGAAGTTATTTCACAACAAACTAAAATTTTTTACTTTTATGGGTTTCTTAAAAATCATTATGGAAAAATGCAGTTTTTCTTATAATGTTAATTATTTTAAAGTATTGGTTTTTGTTAGTTTTAGTTTTCACTTCTGAACAATCAAAAGAAGTAAAAATTACATTCTTTTCCATTTGAAAAGCAGTTAGAAAATGTGACAAAGTGGAAAAAAATTAGCTTTGACATAACTATTTGAAATTTGTAAAAATTTGGTAAAATTTTGGTAAATAGAGGTTTTTGGTAAATAGAGGTATTTGGTAAATACAGGAAAGCAGATTTTCTGTGATATAACAATTTACCCACAGGAATACACCTCTCTTTTTTCATTTTTTCCTTTTTTTTTTTCAGATAGAAAAATTGTATGTTTTTTTCTTCATGAATCTCTTTATTCACTTCAGACCAGCCATTCTGAAGGTGAAACTGCTACAGGAGAGGAACAGGGATTGTTGATAAGTTCTTATATTGCTCACAAAGTATGTTGTTAAAACTGTGCAATTCACACTTCCTAACTGGGACACAGTTATTTATAGATGAAACAAGATTTTAGGTGAATAAAAATAATTCTTGAGAAGGAGGGGAATAACACATTATTGATTTGGGACATCTTTATGCAGTAGTAACTGCTCTTATGCTACAGGATGTACCTATTTTTATTTATTCATTCTTTTTCTGGGGGGGGAGTCTACCTGACTTAAAAGTGATTTCTCACAATAGCTGTAATTTGTTTTGTATGCAAATTAAATTTGACTAATATATCTGGCTGAAAAGAGCATCCTCTAAATGAACAATTACATTTTGGGAATTAACTTCAGAACAGGTCTACCCGCCTTTTCACTAGATAAAGTAAGGCAGATACCCCATCTGTGTCATGTAAGACACCCACATGAGAGAGCTGAAACCTCCTCCAAATCAGACATGAAAGGTGTTTGAATTTACACACTTTGTCTTCATGCTTCTCAGCAGTCACTTTTCAGCTTAAGTTTGATTCAGATTTTCAGCTTACATTATACATTTTATAATAGCTAAACGATTATTTTATTGTTTATAAAAAGAGAAAAAAGAAATGGGAATGGATAAGCTCTTAAAAGAGAGGCTAAAATGAGGATATGCTTCTTCTCTTTGATGTTGGATGCTAATGATCAGGAAAAAGTGTGCGTGTTCTACAAACCCTGAAAGGTAATGCCATCAAGCACTGACAGATATCAGATATCAAGCACTGACAGAGAGCCGGCCCATAGAAGTGGACCAATATAGCCAGTCAATGTTTGTGGATAACCTGTGGTTACCTTATATCCCCCAAACCACCTGACTGCTCTCCAGCACAGACCAAGCTCCAAGGTATCCAGGAACCATCTGAATAACCCTGTCAACACATACAGAAGAGCTTGTTTGTACAGCTATCTGTGACCTTGATCACCAGCCTCTGGCTCAAGTCAGAGCTAGGAAAAACACAATTCATAACGCTTTTGGGATCTGAGGCTCTTATTTCTGACTTCTGAGAAGGCCATTTCTTATTCAAATTCCAAAGTAAGTTTTCCATACTGTCTTTCTACCAAATATCAACTCATGCAGGTTTCCTTATGGAGCTTCTGATTACAAAACTTTGACAGCAGGGTACTCTGCAAGGTTTGCCTTCCTTGTCCTTCTGTGCTCGGTCATGCCATGCTCATGAGGGAGGAATGCCCCAGTGTGGCTGGGGAAAATTAATCTCTGGGGTGCGGAGCAGGCAGCTAGCCGGGACAGTGGAACTGCACCCATGTCTGAGTTGTTAAGAGTTGTCTCTGTAACTGGGCAAGTCACCCAAGTAAATCAAAGTATTCAAATTCGGTAGACAACTCCGATTACAGCCTTACGATGGGGTGACAGAGTGATGATGTGGGGATACTGATGGTCTTGTTTCTAAGCCAGCTCTTCAGCTCTTGCAAATAATAAATAAGAAAGATCTTGAGCAGAAACATTCAGGAAACAGTGATGGCTGTGACTCCAGTCTCACCTCATGTTTCCCCTTAACACCTGCTGTTGTGCTTCATCCAGATCCAGAAGATTTAGAAAGATTCTTCTTTCCCCATATTAGAATATAATCCTGAAAATGTTTTGATACATTGCATGTATACTGACTGAAATCTTATGGGTCTGCTTGCAAAATCGAAATTACAACTTCTGCAAGTTCATCTTATAATCACAAACTTGGGAGCTATATGGACAGAATACATTTTTGTCCTCTGATATTTTGCACAGGGATGACTTTATTCTCACAAATGAATTAAAGATAGTTTTACAGTTCATAATGTACTATTTGTGTGCACAAGGCCACTCAAGCTACTGCCTGGGTAGTTAGAGTTGTTAGAGTCTGTATAAAATCATTTATTTAACGGGATGGTATCTGACCTGTATATTCAGAAAGAAGGATATTATCAAAGCTGTTGTCCAAACAGATTGACTGCAGGTTTGCATTTAGGCATCGTTATAAATATTGATAATGTTTTGTAAAGCTCCTTGGAATTTGTGTCCTATTGGTAGAAAGACATACTTCTTTCAGAAAGGAATCAAAACTGGGGAACTGCCATTAGGCTTAGATAAAAACTGATGTGCCTTTTTTATGCCCAAATACTTCAACTCTAATAAGAGTTCCTGCTGCACATACCATATCAATTAGAAGACCAGTCTTTCGTCCCTTTCCTCAATACTTGTCTGTCGTCTCTACTGGCAATTCAGTATTATGGCCTCTAAAACTGAAAAACGTATTTCTTTTAAAAAGTATAACTTTGTTTAAAGAGGACTGTAGAAGGATGAAGCATTCACAGTTTCCTAGTGTTCAGAAGAGACTCAAGATATGTGTCTGGCCCTAACGGATTTTTCCTGCTCTCTTACCAGGAAAATGGGAACATTAGAGGTAATTACAGAATTCCCGCAGCTCCCACTGACAGCAGGATCATGTTGTATCCCTTCTCGGTAAACACAGACTAAGAAAGTGCCTTGCAGAGCTCCCAGTCAAAAGAGACAAGACAAGCTGAAAGCAGGACAAAGCTTTTTTGCTTTGTCATAATTGCCATTTTTACTACCAGAAGGATAACACTACTTATAACTATACCATAGTTAGTACAACCACAGAAAAGAAAATACGCAGACAAAACACTTGGAAAGGAAAATGAAGGGCTTAAGTAAGTTAGAAATTTTTTTTTTATTTATTTTAACCATTCATCACTAATGCTTTATAAAAATGGACATTTTGTTTGAAATATTTTGGAAAAAAAGATGAATTTGCCTTTCTCTTCCCTTACATGAATGAAATCAGAGTGCAAACCAACAATAATTCAGTTAAGGGAACTTCAAAAGATCTTGGCTCAAAATGCCAAAAATGATTTCTTTAAGTGGGTGGAAAATTAGATACTAGAACTGCCTGTGCTTCCATACCAGAACTCAGGTTCAGAGTGTTGAGTTTTGTTCCCTGATAACTTATATTAGACACCAAAAGCCTGGCAAGAAACAAAGCTTTCTATTCTAACTATTGAATATGTGCACTTATTTTTTAAGAAAACATGTTGTTTCTCTTTCAGAGCACTTCAGACTTCAGAAATGTTATGTGAATTATGTCTTTTCATTTTTTAGGTATGTGACTGCTTCCAGAGACTGACTGAAAGCTTCCAGCTCCCTTTATACTCTGTTGGATCACAATAAGTCAGGGTGGATACCAGAAAGGGGAAAATATTCCAATATTCTTTTAAATTCTTCACTCAAAAGGTGTTTTTCTGAGCTTCACCTATAGCTTACTGAACTGAAAGAAAATGTCTTACTGAACTCCCATTCTTCTCTCTGAGCTTCAATGAGCTTTCCTAGAATCACAGAATCATAGAATTGTCCAGGTTGGAAGGGACCTTAAAGATCATCTAGTCCAACCATCAACCTAACTCTGACAAA
>VXAK01005239.1:0-21573 GCA_013399435.1 Arenaria interpres | reverse complement strand
CTCAACCACTTCCCTGCGCAGCCCATTCCAATGCTGGATAACCCTTTCCGTGAAGAAATGTTTCCTAATATCCAATCTAAATGTCCCCTGGTGCAACTTGAGGCCATTTCCCCTTGTCCTATCTCCTGTGACTTGGGAGACGAGATCGACCCCGACTTCCATACACCCCCCCTTCAGGTAGTTATAGAGCGCGATAAGGTCTCCCCTCAGCCTTCTCTTCTTCAGACTGAACAACCCAGCTCCCTCAGCCTCTCCTCATAAGACTTACTCTCCAGACCCCTCACCACCTTTGTTGCCCTTCTCTGGACCTGCTCCAGCACCTCGATGTCTTTTTTTGTGGTAAGGGGCCCAAAACTGGACACAGTACTCGAGGTGAGGCCTCACCAGTGCCAAGTACAGGGGGATGATCACCTCTTGGGTCCTGCTCACCACACTGTCATTCCTCTATTTTCTTTTGAGTTTGCCTGTGATGGTTCCTTCCCAATGAATTATATATATTCATTCCAGTAAGAGGAGAAAAATAGGAGGTCCCTTTCGTTTCAATGTTTTCCTATAATCAAGGTGCCGCTGCAAAGGATAAATTATTTGCCATTGCACCCAGTCAGTCGATCCTGGGTTTGGGATTCTTTTTCTCATGGTAAGAATCTTTACATACAAGGCACCCCATTTGTTTGGAAGTAACTCCCCAGTCTGACCACACCGTCAAAAAAAAGAAAAAAGAAGAACAAGCAAACACTTCTCAATAGCAACTGAATATAATTCCTTGGTCACAGGGTTTTCTGCACTCTCTAGCTTTCTGGAAGAGAAAGCTGACAGGAAAATCGAGGGCCCACTCTATTCCACTTCCCAGCCTGCACAGACAGAAATTGAGAGCATTTCTGCATTACATGAAGACATGGTCTCCTCTTCCCGAGGAGATTTCCAGTTGTGATGTCCCCAGAACAAGTGTTTTTCAGATAATGGGAGGGCCCTTGAGACTTGGTCTTCACTTGTCATTGCAGGACACAGGTCAGAAAGGCCCTTGCCATTTGACCCCTGAGCTTGTCTCAGGCTCCTGGTGACATCCAGAACACCTTGGGCTGCCCAAGGGTGCTGAATAGGCACCCTTATTAAACCAAACCAATTTACATAACATCTGGGGTTTCTAGGTCTCAAGACTATCACTCTCATGTATGCTTGGAGTGATGGAAGCAAGCAGTTGTGTATTTTCTTCTCGCATGTTCCTAACCAGATAGGTACATATTGCATTTAGGTCAAAAGTGCAGAGGGACCAAATGCACAGTAATCTGTATTTATCCATGGAAGCATTCTCTGTTATTGAGCACATCATAAAACTGGCAATGTTCTGCTCCTTGAAAGGTCTGGCTCTGAATGCGGGATGTCTTGAATTTGAGCAATTGAATATTGCTCTTCCTTCTTTTTTGTTTGTTTGTTTTTGCTACTGAGAGCAAAACCTTTAAAACCTACGCATACACTAAATTTCCCACTGGTGCCTGCCAGTATTACCGGTTTACCTACGTTTAGACCATAAAGCCAGAACTGTTTAATATAGTTCAGACTTACTGCACAGGCACAGATTCATTGCAGGGAGCATTTGCGGCATGTCAGGTGTTGTCTGGGACTGCTCTATGGGCAACTTCATACACAGATCTTCAAAGACTGGACCTAACACATGCCATGAGTCTGGTGGTTTCTGGAAGGATTCACTGAGCTCATACTAATGCAGAACTACATTGCACGGGTGGTGTAGACTCATCTGGGACTTCTGGAAGTGTGGCAGCCCCTCAGAGCTATTGGAAATGCTCAGATGCATCTAACTTGGTAGTTCTAGCAAAATCTGTCATTCTTAGGGGGCAAAAATAATAATAAAAAAAATAAAGTCTTCTAAATCCAACCACATAAAATCTTTGGGGGAAAAGAAAAGCCTTGTTGGGTGTTGTGCCAAAGTGAGTGCATTTTCCTACCCCTTCTGGTCTGATATTAACAGTACATCCTTATCTTTGCATCTAGCACAAGGAACAACACGCCATAGTCCTTTCTTGCCTTCCACACTCTCTTTTCTTTCACCAATAATCCCCAACACAATTTAAGCAAAAGGTCTCAAGTCTTGCTTTAAAGACTATTGTAGTGGTTTCTGCACAAAGAAAGGTTACTTTAAATCGTTGGGATAAAGGAGATTGCAGTGGGAGGCAGTGATAGGATGAGATGAGCCAGCTGGCAGATTTTATTGTAACTGAGGCAAACACCGGTTTCAATATAATCAGCCAGGAAACTGGAGCAGCCCTTGAAAACTCAGGACATTCCCAGAAATAGTAACATCTGGTCATCATAAAGATTACATTGGTAGATTCCAGTTATATTTGAGATAGGAGCTCTGTAAGGCGAGCACTTACAGCAATTGTTTCATTTCTTTCTTTTTTTTTTTTTTTCTTGCAATACTTCTTGAATGGCTTAAATAGGAAACTTGATCTTCTCTGGGTACTTTGCCATTGTCCGCTTCACAGCAAATTTCCTCTGAAGCTCTAACGTGGGTTTATTTGCTGGAGTTTCATTTTGCTGTAAAACCTGCCCTGCAACATGGAGAGGAAATTAAGGTACTGGTCTTTCCACTTTTCCTCTTCATCACTTTTGCTTGTGGTAAGAAACACTGATTAAACAGAAAAAGTTTATTTAGCCAAAGTGAAAATCAATAGCATCAGTCAGGTATCTGTTAAAAATAAATAAATTATACCTCTCTTTGGTTTCTGTCGGCTACCTTTTCTTTGCAGGACCTGCAAGCAAGACTTAGTAACAACTCTCTCTGGCCTACCTGCCTTAGCCCTAATAACTTTCTGGTAATAAATTAAGCCTGGGATTTATTTATTTACTCTAGAAGTTCTGCTAACTAAATTGCTTTTGCAGTATAAGACAGCACTTGTTCATAACTAAGTAGCGCTTTGTGCCTGACAACGGGTTAATGGGCCAAAACAACTCATTTTGAGAGCGTCGGCTGTTTTGGTCCAGCAAACTGGTTCCAGAATCTCACACATCCCACATTCCCTTTGCACATCTGGCCTCTGCACGGACAAAGTTTTCTTTCATATAAACTGTTTATTGTTCTGTGAGATTGATGCCGTTAATATTGGCTTTCAGAATGACAGATTAGCATCACCAGTTAATCAGGGCTATTAGCAGATAAATATCTGTAATTTAATCACTACAGTAATTTCTTTTCCAATAATAAGATTTACAAATGCAAGTGATTAAGTAATTAGCTTACATCTCCATAGATTACAATTCCTCTGAGCTTTCTTCTCTCACTTTTTTCTGAAAGATTTCAGTATTTAATTAAAGTAACTACTCCTTCCTTTACGTCGTCTTTGTACGCACATGTGAGAAGTGGGTTGCTTTTTTTTCAAACCAAACTGCACCTTTTGTACATAATCCCACAAGGGACCCCCACTTCCAAACCTCTTCCATCTCTCTCCAAGGGTTAATACCCACCCTGCCAGTGCTTAGCGGCCATAATCGTTCCCAGTACCTTTCCCAGTTCATGCAGCAAGTGGGGTGCACAAGGGGAAAGAATAATTTACAGGAAGGGGGGAAAAATTGCCAATGGAAAAATTGTGTGCACTTGATAAAATAAGAGCCTGGCTTGCTAAAACAGTCTATCCAAACACTTCTCAAGGATCCCTTTGTTGCTTTTCCACTGAGTTGGCCTTAGGGCAAAAGGCAAGTTCTACTCCTTCCAAACTTATATTCTCCTATTTGCAGAGTAATTTGACAGTTACTGTTAATTTCCTAAATGTAACATGAAAGCTGTAGAAGGAAGCCTGAAAAAAGGGTGGGGAGGGGGGAAGGAGAAATTCATAAAAAGCAGCAGAGAATATGGGCAAAATTGCTTCCATGTGTGGCGCACAGGCGAGGCTTGGGCAGAGATCTGTGGCCTTCCCAGAGTTTGACCTCTTGAGGCGGTGCCAGTTTGCTGGAGAAAAGGCATTGCTCTTTAATGAAGGCCTAATTTTTATTGCCACTCCATCGACTTCAAAGTGCCTCAGGTTGCCAAACATAATTTCACTGGAGGTATTTTCAGGTGCAGAGCAAATACTTCATAAATAATTTCCTCGTTAGATTACAAATTCCATTTAAAATGGGGAATGGGGGGGGGGCTAGCTTTTCTGAGGCTTTTTTGGAAGCTGATTAAAAAATCTTTCAGAGGAGTTCTTTATTACTTTAATTCTAAAAGAAAATAATTAAATTATTTTAATTTTTTATTAATATTTTTTAATGAACATGCAGCTTGGTGAGGTGACCAAGCATGGTAGAGATGTTTTTAATATGCTCTCAATTAAAACATAATCCAAGGTTCTGGGTGCCTTTTCCTTCTCCCTTT
Organism: Arenaria interpres; assembly: GCA_013399435.1. NCBI lineage: Eukaryota > Metazoa > Chordata > Aves > Charadriiformes > Scolopacidae > Arenaria > Arenaria interpres. Next base: position 17,201 of record VXAK01005239.1, on the reverse strand, counting down.
CCCTCTCCTCATCCTCAAATTGCTACTAAGCCCAGTGACTGCCAGCAACCCAGTGGCAGCCTCGTCAGGACCCCAATTAATTATGTGGATCTGTCACACTTCTACATTTTTTCACCTGTTTACTCTTCTCCTCAAGTAAAAATACCTGTAATTAAAATACAGCTTCCGTACACCCTCTTTATCACACCCCCCCTGTGAAGCCAGCGCAGGGAGCTGCTGAAGCTGACAAACTGCCGCTGTCAGTCAGAGGGACGGGGGATGATTTGAATGGTGTTTGTGTTTAATGCACTTTGTGAGCCAAGATGAGCCCGCAACCGAGGCAGAAGGGAGGCTGGCGGGGAGGAGATGGAAGTCGGGAGCAGTGAGCTCCCATCCCAGCACTCGGGAGGAATTACAGCTCCAGGGGACCGTGCCCCTCCCCGGCCTGTCACTGCAGCGTCCCCATCAGAGCCACTGCTGTGATGGTGCTAAAGTTTAATGCCTTAGCGTTTGTCAGCCACCCTCAGCTCACTGGACAGAAAGAGAAACTCCAGTTACTACTTGGGCGCAGAGCAGGCCTATCGCTTTTTAGTTCTACTCTGCTTTCTCTTGCTAATAATTCTGCAAAAGCAACTGGTTACAGTTTTTCTTGATTTCATCTCATGAAGGTTCAGTTACCCTGGAACACAAGGAACAAGTGAAAACCATTTATGAGAACAAAGGTAGGGAATTACCGATAGTTTTGCCAATGTTAAATTCATTTTCCATCTCTTTTTCTGGAGAGCGCCAGTTGGAAGATGAAAGTTAGCATAAATATTGCAGCAAACATTTTCTTCTGTTGTCACCTTGAAAACCAGCTGGATTTGATTAGATTATAGACTTTTAAAACTGATATATATCAGTTTATATACTGCAGCTGTATACCTGCAGTAAGGCTTTTTAGAGACTTACCTCTAAACCCGTACTGAGCATGCTCCAGCCCCAAATCCTTGTGTCTGAGCCTTCACTTGACTACACAGCACCCACCTAAAAAAAAAATATAAATCACAGGTCATATCAGGAGTGGTCATTTTATTGCTTCAAAACCAGTGAAATGGGAAGGGAGCTCATTGACCCTGCTTTCTTTCTGATCAGGGATAAGTGTACGCACTTAATTGTTTCACACCTCTGAAGTGCAGATCCTGTTTCACCCCACACTTACATTACAAGATAAGACAGCTATGGAACTGCCAAGGGTCTCTTTTCTGGTGGTTACTTTGGTGTCCGTGTCTCCCACTCAGGAAGAATGTATCAAATAAGTGTACGTACTTGACTGCTCTCTACAGCAAAGAGGCAACAAAAATAAAGCTGAGATTCATGGTTTTTCATGTTCCTTTGACATGTAACAAAGGCTTGGTGTAAGGCATGGGGAAAGTAGTTATAACTCAGAGAGAGTAACAGCTTTCTATTTTCACCAGTTATTGCTTTACCTTAAACTATAGAGATATGTGTGATGGATCTGAAAAGATCTCTGATTCAGACAGCTGAAAAACAATTCTGTCCTTCAGCCTAAAACAATTTTGATGAAAAAACCCCAAACAACCAAACCCTAAGCATTAAAGAAATAACCAAGATAAAACAAAGCTTAAAAATGAAGAGACATCCTGCAGTTAGAATAAGAAATATGTTGCTTTAGCTTCTTTGAGCACAAGATACACTATTCAAATATACCATCAACTATGCCACTTTTGCTGAGGAGAAGGGACAGCAGCAAGTACAGATGAATGTGAGAACTGTCAGGATATCTTTTTGTGCCATTTCACTGGCTTACTAAGACTGTGCGTTTCTTTGGGTGCATCTGCATTAGCATTTCAATTCAGGTCTGGAGTCTGTCTTTCAACACAGATCTTCAGTTTCTTCACTTGCTGTACTTCGGTTCCTACCATAGAACACCTCGGATCCTAAAACAGCGTCAGATGAAACCAAACTGAGGGATGCAGTCCAGGAACATATCTAATGCGGTCTAACCATTAACAGGAACTCAGTTCACAAGGCTGACTTAGTTTACAGACTTAGTCCAAGCTAAAGCTTTCCAAACTTCATGCAGCCTGGACCTCAGTCCTTCAGCACCAATTGCTTCACTCTTTAGACCTGCTCCTTCTTTACTATCTGCTGCTTGAGTGATACCAGGTAGCACTATAACACCACACAAGCCAGGACTGATGTTGCATTACTTGCTTTTATTCTACCACATCTTAAATTAAATTCCAATTTTTTATAGCCTAATTTATTATTTTCTTTGCAAGCTATTTGTGCTTCTGAGCTGTGTCAGAGGGAAGGGGAGGGTCTAAATTGGTAAAAAATTGCTTAATTAATTGGTAAAAAAATTAAATTGGTAAAAAAATACCAAGTAGAAATTTCAGCTTCACAGATTAGGGAGAAGGTGGGACCCTAGTGGAAGGGAAGCAGTTGGAGAACAAAGCACCGTCTGCATTGCTGCCCATTCAAAGCTGGGAAGATGAATGAAGTTGCAATGGAAATTCATTGTAGGGCCATTTTTTTTCTGAGGAGATAGCTGAACATGGTATTTCCATATATCTTCTCTTTTAAGTCAAATTTAAATTCTAATGACTAATGTTTTACATAAGAGAGGTCGCTGCTACAGCCATAAAAATATTGGAATTTTTTGCTACTACTGCACAAGTACACTGCTTTATTAGCCAAATGTTGCTGTGATACAGCCAGGTTCAGATCGTATTATATATAATACAGAACGTCTGCAATTTTTCTTGTTTCCCTGGTAACAACTGTAAATGCACTAACTCCCCGGACTGCTCCACCCCTCCTGCTGCTGATGTCAGGCACAGGAGAGGCACATGTGCAACTCAACTCCATACCTGTCAAACCAGGCGGACGCTCCGTTTGATCACCCATGTTTTGGTCCCACAAAGACCATTCGTTTGGTGATCAGAGGGCAGTGTTAATTTAGTCAGCTATCAGGATACTGGGGCGGGAGGGGGAGAGAGAAAAAAAATTCACCCACTTGTGCTTTGGTTTTAATCAACAAAGAGAATGGGGAGGCTAAAAGAGCGATCATGTGGCTAGAACCGAGGCAATGTATTCTTTGCTGAAAAAGCAAGGATTAAAGCCATTTCTGTTAATGTTAATAATTTCCGATAATTGGGTGCTGCTCAATGCCAAAGCATTCTCAAATTCCATACTCTGTCACATGCATGCCAGCAGGGTTAAGCATGAATAATGTTAATACAATGAAGAGGGAAGGAATGAATGAGTATTTTCCATGTGTTATCTGACAGGATCACTTTGAAACAAATGACCAGTCCTTATTAATGCAGCTATTATTTTGATAAACCAACAAGAATGAATGTGGTATTCATGAAAATGTGATATGCACCATTGCGGGAATCCCACTGTAATTTTACAATTAATTAAGGTACCTGTAGCTGTTATTGGAAAAGATTGTGGTCTGACCTTAATACCCATGTATTAAGCTGGCATGTTGCCCATTTTCACCTCAGCCCTAATGAAGATGAGCATTTGTATGCAAGTCTGTGTCTCACAGTCATTTTGTTCAATGTGAGTTTGTTTAGCTATTTCAGCATTTGCCTCAGTAATTATGAGTCAGCACACAGCTCCAGTGAGTTTCAGTGTGCTAAGGTATATTTTTCATCATCATCCATGGACCAGTTCACCAGGATAACACGGAAGGTTATTTGGTGACTGTGAATGAGAATAGTAACTCTTACTTTCTGCCGTGACCTTCCATCCTGCCTCCCCTTTTTGACGATAATACATGGTACACCCAATGAAAAATTTCAGTTTGAATGTTTTTAAAAGGGAAAAAAACCTTTTCTTACTAAGGGGCATGTCCCCCAAAATAGCAATTTTTGTAAAAACCTATGGGTTTTATCTAAAACATCTGTCGATCTAAAGCTGATTTTGTTGTAATTAAAAACTTTTTAGTTAGTTTAGCTTAGTAAAATGAAGTTCAGTTAGTAACAGTTGCAATTAGCAGCAACGGCAATTTTAACAGTACTATTACTAGCAATTTACGTTAATGCTCAGAATTTTCAGTCAGGATCATTGTGCTGAGGACTAACAAAAAAAGCCATCATTGAGGGAGGTGACAGCCTATATCTTCTACTCTGCAAAACTTAAGGAAGGCTACATAAGTGAGCAATCATGGTGGCAGAGGGGGTTGCTTGTGTTCATTCCAGATGTCCACATCACCAGGTAAAATAGATGGAACAGAAACAGAAAGCAAAATGATGTCTTCTAGGAAGTAGAGTCATTCCCTCAAGGGGAGATTGGGTTACTCTGCTGAACCAGCCCAAAATACAGGAGATGAAAATAAAGAAATCAGGTGGGATAAAAAATTTTTCTAGCACCTGAGAAATTGTAATTCAGGACCTCCTCAGGCAGGCACTGATGCCTGAGTAGTGGGAAAGCTTTTCAGCTTTTCAAGAGGAGGTAGCAAACCTAGAGACAGAGAAGTAGAACACAGACTATTTTCCAGTCCCTTCTATTTTGCAGAGCTTCATTGCTATTATGCAGAGTAAACAATATCTTTCTAGAAGAAGATTGTTTGGTTATTGTGTTCACCTTTGTTGGTAAAATCCCACAGGGGGAGAGCTGCAGATATAGCTCTTCCAAGGATGCACATACCTTTTACTGGCAAACACAAGATTCCTCTGCCTAGACTCCAGGCTATATGGATGCAAATTAATTCCAGATCGAAACCATATAGCTGCAGTTAGTGCTCTGCTGCGTTCCAGGCAAAAAGCCCATTCAGCTGAGCTCTCAGGACATGTTATTTAGAGGAAATGGGCATGTTAAATCCACTATTTAGTGACTGTTTTGGAGTTCACTCACATGTAAACAACTTGGATTGTTGTACCATGCAAAAAAAAAAATACGCCCTACTTGATTGGTAGCTAAGCCTGCCATGGGCACCACAGTTCTGTGATAGTTTTAAAAAAAATCTGGGATGGGATGCAGTTCCAGATGTCAACATGTGAGCCAAGTGTCTAAACACCCATATAGTCAATGGAGTTCAACCACTACAATGAGTGGGATCCAGACAGCTATTAAGCCGGTTAAATATGAGGACTTGATTGTCCACACATGGTCATCTAACATCCTGTGTGATCCATACAGGTCTCTTGGACATACTGTAGAACCTATGAGACACCTTGCTTTTCTGAACTGACAGCTGGAGGCCTGTGAAAATGTTATGAGATGTTACCAAAAGAACCAGACACTTCAGTGCGGTTGAATAAACTGAACTCTAATTGTCTATTTCCAGCTGCTCTGAATAGCCCTTAAGATAGATTAAATCTACATTGACTCCAGTGGAAGCATAGGCATCTGACCCATATGTGGATGCCTACACTGTCAAAACCTAAATTTAGGCTGCTAAATCTAAAGCTTGAAATCCATTCTTGTTATGACATTGGTATGAGATTCAGTTGCCTGATAAATGGATATCCAGTGGGGTGTCTTCCTTAGCTTCCAGCTGTCCAGAGATGTTCCTGTGGTCAGGGACATGTGTGTACTTGCACTTGTATTTAGATGCAATGCTAAATAAAGAATACAGAAGTCCCAATATGTAATCTATTACAACTTGAAGGTAATGTGCACAAAAAGATCTAATGCCCATAATTTTATTTTTAAGATGTGCCAAAATGGCATAGAAATAAGCACCAGACAATTGCAACTACTAGTTCCATATAAAACTCTTTTTCAACTGTAGACATTCACTAAAGACAAATTCACTTTTCCAACACATGCAAACACTCCAAAATGGGTCCGCACATCTCTCTCTGAGATGAGAATTCAACGTATGGTCCAATCATTTTCATTACTAAATTCCTCAAATATTTTTAATATTTTTCTTTTTTCTTTTTTTTTTTTTTTTTTTTATTTTTTTATTTCCCAACTGGGATTCAGAAGTTACTGTAGTGTTATCCAACTTCTAATATTAAAAATTCTGTCTCATAAAAAGTGGATCTAACAGGCATCAAAGACTTGCATTCCACTGCGATTTGGATGGTAAAAAATGTAAAAGTGCAGATCTACACACCTTAATATTCTCAATAAGACTTTCCATCTTGCATCTTTTTATCCTTTAACTGGATGTGACTGCCAATTGAGTTCATATTAAAAAGTAATAAACTTGCACTGGACATAGCATAGGTATTTTTATAGGTATCTTCATATAATTGAGGACAAATGACATCTTGATTAAATTACAATTCTTGTAGATAGATACACTTCAATAACATTATCTTTTCCAGTTAGCAGGTTTAACATTTATTCTCTTCCACCTCATCCATTTGCCTACACTTCCACTGAGAGCCTGACGAAGGTGAAATTCTGTAACAGTCTCTTCAGCAGTAGAGTTGCTTAACAAATGCTGTTTATTGATCTCATGACATGCACTGTCTTCAAGATCCAATTTATTTGAACAAATTCCATTTTTATTGTAGCTTCTCTTACAATTCATAAGCATAATTATATATTTTATCTTTGATTTATAACAATGGCAAGCATCTATCTATTGCTCTGTACATCGGTAGAATAAATCAAAATTTTTCACATCCAACACATGTAAAAAAAATTTAATCAAATAGACATCATCTATCACTTAAACAAAAGCATAAAGTGTGGACTCTTTCTGCTGTCCTACATATCCATCATCTATTTCTCAGACTGCCTACAAAACTAGAGGTGAACTTTGTAACATGTTCACATGATTAACAAATCAGTGCACTGAGGAAGGAAAGCTAATTGCTGAGACAGTAAAACTGGCTGCTTTTTGTGGGATATGGCATCAAATTCTGGCTTGAGTATTTGTACTGTTTCTGGTTATTCCAATTCTTGCAAAAAGGTATCTTAAACAATTTAGAGACTAAAACTTACCTGCACAAACTAGCACAGAACTGTTGTTTCCTAGATTTTTGGTTTATGCATTCACTCCAGGAAGTTCTACTTATAAGTTTTGACGTAACTCTGGGCAGCATTAATGAGAAATGAATGTCCAATGAGAGCTCAAACGGAATGAACCTCATTTCTTTCCTCGCGGTTTCAAGGTACAAGTTTCCAAACTAGCAGTACAAGAAGCAAGTTCACAAAATAATAGCACAAAAAAAAAATAATAATAAAACAATGGTTTCAGGCTCTATACCTAGGGGAAACTGCTGCATCTTTTTTACCAAGCTGAGATGGAAAAAAGCTCTTATCCATTGCCATTACTTAAAAGGCTTGATGTCAGTCCTAATATGTTCCTTTAGTTGTAAACCTGCGTGAAATATACTTCTCAGTAACAAACACTAGTATAATCTTTAAAAGCTTGCCTTAAAGTTCTTTTCAATAAAACCCTCAAGTTATAAAAGAAATTAATTTTTCAAGTTGTATAGTGATTCTGACTCATACTTTTCCTAAAATCAATCTCTTATTGTTTAAATAATACTATAAACATAATTTAATAGTTAATAATGTTGCACTAATGCTTAATACTGAGTTTCCAGACAGGTTTATCATAAATTTTTGCTGGATTGTGAATTTTCTAACATAGAAGACCTACATTCACCTATTTCCAACCTTAAATTTCCATTTCCTTTCCAGTAATCATATTAAACTCAAAGGAATTATTTCTCCCTAAGTTGAACTCTCACTTCTTCACCAATAGCAGAACTTCTCTGGCCAAATTCTTCATTTATACTAACTGTTTCTTGCAACATCCATTTGCTTTTCCAGGTAAGTATGCTTCAGATGACTATGTATCCTCACCCATATTGAATACGTCTTTTCCCAAGAGGCTAGTGTTTTGACAAGTAGCTAAGTAACATGAGGATTCTGTGGCAGTGAATTGACTTGTCCAGTCATTTGCACACAATATTCACTTAGTGGCTTTATAAAGATCAGATCAAGTTTGTTCCACTTAGGGTCTTTTCAGAGGCCAACCTCTCTTTCTTGTATGTCTCAAGAGACAGACTTGGTTTTATTTACAAATTGGTCTGTATTGTTAAGGCAAATATGTTGTTCTGTGTTTTTGTTTTAACTACCACAGCATATCCTACACAAGGCTTGTTTCTGTTCTCCTGTGAGCCTTTCTGATTCCTCCTCCTCCCTCATGAACCAGCCCACCTGGCTACACCAGGGAAGGGCAAAGAATACACATGAAAAATGTTGGAGCTGTGACATGCTAGGGGTGAACAACTGCACACTGCATCCAACTGCACAGGGCATCCAAAATCAGGGCAGGGCATAATTCTGCGTTATGCCTTGCCAGAGAACTTGTGTCACCCAGGTTATTTTGACTGATGGCTCAGAATATTTTGGTTGGGGGTTCTTTTGTCCTTTTCCAGAGCCTGCAACAACTCCAGCCCCAGTAAGTAAGCTCTTGTGCCAAAAGCCTTAGTAAAAGATACTAACAGGTAATATGTAGTGCTCTTTGATGGTAAGAATTTTTTTTTCTCTTTTTAGATATATTGTAAGAGAGGTTTTGTGGATTTTTTTATTATTCCAGTCCTTTCTGATACATGACGTGACTGATTTTCAGTTAATCATCTCCATATTATCTTCTCTCATATCACCCCTCTACTAAATTCAATAAAATATGACTTTAATCATTTCCATTTGTCTCACCTCAAAGTAAACCACACTCCAGAAATAATGACACACTTAGTAAGGTCAGTTGATAAGTTCTTCCCTTACAAACACTACAAATCTTTATCAACAAATCTAAAATTACTCTGCAGTATCTGATAGGCCGGGTTTGCTCACTGAGACAGAGAAATTATCTGAATGGGAGGAAAAAGAAAAGAAAAGGAAGAGCAAAACTTTACAGAATAAAGATCATTATATAAGGGGAAGCTTAGCTAGAAATAAGAATACATACATGCTGCCTAGCTTTTGAGGATGGACAAAGGTAATAGCAAAAATCCTCCCATCTCAAATCTGGAGATTCTAGAAAGGTGATTAATTCCACTAGTAGGGGAACGTGTTCTTTTCTCTGGAAAGTAATAAAGGAAAGTTAGTCTGCCAGTACCTTGAAAGTTGCCATGAAATAAAAATAGAGCAGATCCTAAATGGAGTTCTTCCTCCATCATGGGGCTAGACACTGTCCTGCTTCTAGAATTCATGTATATAAGTCCCACTGAGATTTGGCCTACTTTGTTTTTCCGCCTTTAAACAATCCTATGCTTATATTTTATCTGTCTCCTTTTTAATGGCAAATCTCAGACATGATTTTTTTTTAATTTGTTTTGAAAATGTTTACTATGAAAAAAGAACAAATTGATTTATTTACAACTAGAAGTTTTTTATTCTACTCTAACCTTGTTTTAGAACAGGCCTAGTATTTTTTTTAAAAAAAGAAAAATTAACTTTCTGATTAATTTCCTTCTTTGTCCAGAGAGATTCTCAACAGTCATCTTTAGGTCTACTAATAAGACTTTGGGCTGCATGGAAATCTAAAATTATCACAGCTGTTGAAGCATGCTGACACAGACAGACAATGAAAAATTGCATAAACTTCTGTCTTTTTAAATTAGAAGTTGCAGGGAAGAGTTTCCTGTCACTAAGCTGATGTTTTCTCTTAACTCAAGAACTAGTCATATGTCTGAAGATTAGCAGTTCTAGAGGACTCAGCCAGTTCAATATTATTTTTTGCTACTTGAGCATAGATTAACTTCATCATAAGAAAATGTGAGCTATGCCCTGTTCATTATCAGATCATTTTTAAAAGTGTCATCCTATCTTATTGAAAGATAGTTTATGACAATAGTATTTCTATAGGATTTATATGTCTCTGGTTTAATCAAAGAGGACAGAATCAGTGCTATGGGTTACAATAAACTGGCAGGTCCTCTGGATTAAAATCTTTTCTCCTAAGAGGACAATGGCCAGATTCTGAACCTAGTTACCTACTTTGAGCTCCTAATACAGACATCATTCTGTCTCGAAACTGAGCTCCTGGCAAGATCAAGGAACCTGGATCATCTGATTGAGCAGCATCACAGAGAGCCAGCGCTGTGGTTCCACACAGTGAGCATGAGACTACTTACATCAGTCTGGCAGCCAACCACAGCCACATCTCAGCACCTATCTCCCTCCAGAGTGCAAGAGTTCCTGCTGCTGCAAGGTCCAGGAGGACAGTTTGTGTTCAGAGAGCAGGCATCTTACTAGTTTGGAGACACTGAGCAGTACTGAAGATTAACCTGACATTTAGAGCCACAGCGTGGAAAGCAGGTAACATGAATTTCATTTCTACCTTTGCCTGGGGGGTTCCAAACTCCTATTTCTCTGTTCCCTGGACAGTGCCTTAATTAGGGATTTAAAGAGCACCTGACCTGCCTCCCATGCTTCCTCTTCGAACTGCACCTGTACATAGCACACAAAGAAAAAGCTGTGTGGTCAAAAATCAAAGAGAAGAGATATGCCTCCTGGTGGTTAGGACACTCCCTCAGAGGTGAGTCTGATGCCTGCACCTTGGATTAACTGCTTTTATCCCATTGCTGCGTCAAGCAAAATTCATTGCTATTCTGTGGAGTAGGGTCCAGTTCTACCCATTTGATTTCCGTGCCCTCTCTATTATGGAGTCAGCCTTGCTCTTTCCTTCCTCATTTTGTGATTTCTCCCTCTAAACAATCATCTACTTCAGCAGGAGGAAAAGAGCCCGTGTCTCCCAAATTCTTGCTGAGTGTTTAAAATTTTGGGCCAATGAATGAAAGACCAGCAGCCCTTCTTTTTGTGGTGTTTTTGACAGAAATGATCCCTTCTCTTATGCTTTTTACTTGGTTCCATGCTGGCAGTACAGTTTCAGGGTGAATGGACTACAACGAACGTGTCAGACCACTTCAGAGATTTGAGAAAAGTTTCAGTCTTGATAGGTGATGGAGCCTACAGACAAGGAGATTGGTGAGATCCTTACTTCCCCTTGTGAAAGTACTTTGTGCCCATTGTAACGTAAAATCCTAGAAGTAGGTGATCATTCTGAATTTTGATATCTCTAGAGCAAAATCTAAGCAAAACTACCTTAGGATAACATTTTAGATTACTCTGACATTTCATTTTAAACAATGAAAGACAGTGACATGTCTCTCCTGATCTAAGATTTTTTTCTGTCGGTAGACATTGCATTTACATCTTAGAGTCTGTATGGAATTTAATAGGTCTGTTCCACCAGAGAAAGAGAAGAGGGAATTCTTGAGCAATTGTGTTTTAAAAGTAACAGTTAGATCCATCATACCTCATGCCAAAAATACGAGATGTGGGTGACTATAGGAGGTACATCATTTCCTAGAAAAACGCAAGAAAAAGCCTGGACTGTTTGTTTTGGTTACAAAAAACTCTCTAATTATCTTAAGATACCCGAAGAACAACATGAGATGAAAAACTGTCAAGAGATTTTTGGTTTTCTCTGGTCACAAACAGCATTCCCCACTGAACTACATATTCAGGATGAATCTCATAATTAATATAGACATGTCCAGGTTTGAGGATTTTACTGTCAATAGTGTAACATAATTTGGTTTTACCCCAAGTTCCTCTTTTCTTTTCCTCTCAATAGAATTCAAGGACATTTTTGGAGGATGATCCTTTTCCTTGGGAAGTGGCCAAGTTTTTGAATAATAAAATATGACAATAATTAGAAAATAGTTTGAGTGGGTTAATGAACTATGATCCGTTGAGTCATGGATTTCAGAGCAGGTGTCTGACTGCAAGCCAACTGTGAGGTTTGTTTTTTCTAGTCATGTGTCTAGGTATGTTGCATTGTCTGGGTCTCTTTTGGAAGAAGATGTGATTTTTTTTGTTCCTTTCTGCTTTGTTGCTTCTATCCAAAGTCTTTATTCTCAATTTGTTTGCTTTTCCCTAAACCCAAAATCTCTCTTTTTCTTTTCTTTTCTCTTTTCTCTTTTCTTTTCTTTTCCTTTCCTTTCCTTTCCTTCCCTTCCCTTCCCTTCCCTTCCCTTCCCTTCCCTTCCCTTCCCTTCCCTTCCCTTCCCTTCCCTTCCCTTCCCTTCCCTTCCCTTCCCTTCCCTTCCCTTCCCTTCCCTTCCCTTCCCTTCCCTTCCCTTCCCTTCCCTTCCCTTCCCTTCCCTTCCCTTCCCTTCCCTTCCCTTCCCTTCCCTTCCCTTCCCTTCCCTTCCCTTCCCTTCCCTTCCCTTCCCTTCCCTTCCCTTCCCTTCCCTTCCCTTCCCTTCCCTTCCCTTCCCTTCCCTTCCCTTCCCTTCCCTTCCCTTCCCTTCCCTTCCCTTCCCTTCCCTTCCCTTCCCTTCCCTTCCCTTCCCTTCCCTTCCCTTCCCTTCCCTTCCCTTCCCTTCCCTTCCCTTCCCTTCCCTTCCCTTCCCTTCCCTTCCCTTCCCTTCCCTTCCCTTCCCTTCCCTTCCCTTCCCTTCCCTTCCCTTCCCTTCCCTTCCCTTCCCTTCCCTTCCCTTCCCTTCCCTTCCCTTCCCTTCCCTTCCCTTCCCTTCCCTTCCCTTCCCTTCCCTTCCCTTCCCTTCCCTTCCCTTCCCTTCCCTTCCCTTCCCTTCCCTTCCCTTCCCTTCCCTTCCCTTCCCTTCCCTTCCCTTCCCTTCCCTTCCCTTCCCTTCCCTTCCCTTCCCTTCCCTTCCCTTCCCTTCCCTTCCCTTCCCTTCCCTTCCCTTCCCTTCCCTTCCCTTCCCTTCCCTTCCCTTCCCTTCCCTTCCCTTCCCTTCCCTTCCCTTCCCTTCCCTTCCCTTCCCTTCCCTTCCCTTCCCTTCCCTTCCCTTCCCTTCCCTTCCCTTCCCTTCCCTTTTGAAATTAAACTAAATCTGCAACTAGACTGATGAAAAGGGGGGAATCTGGAGTTATCTGGGTGCAAGTAGGCTCTTATAAATTGAGGACACAAAACTGAAAGCAAATTTGACTTCCATGTGTGATATCTTATTACAGTAAGCTACAGGAAAAAGCATTATGTCTCCTATATAACATTGAAGAGGAGTGGCTCTGAAGAAATGCTCAAGGAACATCCATTAATGTCTTTTCTAAGAAAGAACATGTTTCTCGGGCCTTTCAGGTGCACAAGATGAGCATCTGAGTCACTTTTGGTGATAGTGCCTATCAAACCTGTCAAAATCAATGCATGCAGCAATGCTAATTACTCCTTGGAACAAGGTTGTGAAGTCATTTTGGTTTAAGGGATCAAGAGTTCTAGCATTCTGTATTGGTATACCTGGGCTGGGTATGAACCAATGTCTGAGCCCCAAAATACAACAAATGCCAGATTACTAGAGTAGAAAATGCAGAGATGATAGGACTACCATTTAATGTCCTACAGAAGGACTGCAAGGCTGCTTCAGACCAGCCCACTCTCCATCTCGTACATCCTGAAGCCTACAGACCTTATGTACTTGTGATCATTTAACCCCTGTAAGCACCTAGGCACAATACAACCGCTTGCTCACTCCTCCCCTGTGGTGGGATGGGGGAGAGAACTGGAAGAGTAAAAGTACAAAAACTCGTGGTATGAGATGAAGGCATTTTAATAGATAAAGCAAAAGATCTCCACACAAGCAAAGCAAAATAAGGATTTCATTCACCACTTTCCATTAGCAAGATGTTTGGCCATTTCCAAAACTAAAGCTTCATCACGCCTAGTGGTTACTTGGGAAGGCAAACAACATTGCTCTAAACGTTCCCCTCTTTCTCCTTCTTACCCCATCTTTTATTGCTGAGTGTGATGTCATATGGCATGGGATACCCTTTGGTTAGTTTGGGTCAGCTGTCTCAGCTGTGTCCCCTCCCAATTTTTTGTGCACCTCCAGCCTGCCCACTGATGGGGTGGGGTGGGAAGCAGAAAAGGCATAAAGAGTATGCAAGTACTGTTCAGCAATAGCTAAAGCATCCCTGTGTTATCAACACTGCTTTGTTCATGAATCCAAACCATGGCACCATACGAGCTGAAGAAAATTAACTCTATCCCAGCCGAAACCAGCATAGTACTAATGGGTCCTCAGGTGGTGCATTCAGAGCCTGTGGCCCATTCATAGTGTGTGTCGCCCAGAGCTGACATTTGGTCTAGGTAGCACACAACTTTTGAACAAGGCCCTGAGATGCTGTTCCACCCACTACTGCAAAAGTGCCCTGAGTTAGTACTTACACCTGAGAGACGCTGCGAATCATGTTAGAACAGCTTATACACGTAGTTACACATTGCTCTGCAGTAACTTCGTGTATACTCCTTATACATTGCTAGGATATCTCTGGTTACAGTCTGAGTTTCGTACAATTACATTCTGAAAGGGAATTGTTGCTAAAACCCAAGTTTTCATCTGATTTCATATCCAAACCAAACCACATGACAAGCTGTGTCTGATTTCTGCACAGAAATGTGAAATGTTTTTTTCCAGCAAGGCATGAAACCAGGCATGATTCACATGGCTTATACTTTTGTTTTGAACTTTTGCAGAACTCTGCTCTGTATCTCATTACCAGTCCCCAAGAGACACCCCGTCTCTAGGCCTTAAATGGGGATTTTGTCAGGAAGCATCTCATATACCATAAAGGAAAGTTTCGGTTTTGGCAAATCAGATATCTCAATGAAAGTGGATAAATGGTGTTGGAGATGAGCTTTCATAAACAATTTCTGTGTGTGCGTTTCTCACAGAGAAACAATGAGGAAATAATTTGAAACAACACAAGGGTACATCTCTAAATGTGTTTTGCAAGATTATAAAGATACAAGCATTAACCCATGTTAGACTAGACTGCAATATTGGGTATATTTATTGCCTGGGTCTCGCCATGGAACTGTGTGTTTTCTCCTTTGCTAAGCTAATCAGATGCCACTATGGTCTTCATCTTCTCGTGGCCAGGTGGCCAGGTTTTTTATCTTGGAAACAGAATGTTTTCCGTTAGACTAACACTGCTTGAAGTTGTTAATACAAGCTTCCTGAAATCTCACTCTTCAGAAAAACCTGACTGCATTTTGCAATTGGAGCTACATATGTAATTGTTCTGTGGGGAAGTTATAGGGAAAATACAAACTCATACTGTGTTCCAGCCTATCAGTATTATGTCTTACAAGGCAGAAACAAACACTGTTTTTTAAAAAATTCATACGTCCTGCAGTCTTAAATGCTTAAATGCTTCCAGGTCTACAGATTTAAATTTAATACTGTATTTACTCAAAAAGTGTCCACTGTTTTCCTAAGATTTTTTCTTTCCAGCCCAGAGGTTCAAGCAGTAGCTGAACCCATTAGAGTCACCAGCTGCCTATCTGTGCTGGGTACAGTAAGGTTGTCCAAGCATCTTTTACATTCCTCTTCCATAATACCCCCTTCTTTTTTTAATCTCAATTCCCCTTTTCTTATTATTTTATTGTACAAAGTCAGCAACAGCAAGATAGACTTCTGTTTGCTTTCATGGTCCAGGCTCACTGGAGGCTACTCAAAAGCCCTGGATGTTGTTAATGCACAACATAGTGTTCTTGGTTGGGTGAACTATATTAATGTCCATACAGCATCTCCAGGTCAGAGGCAGTTGTTCTAAAGCAGTAAGCATAAAGAGATAGCAATGTGAACAAAAGATTAAGTAGACTTATTATGAATCTAACATAAAAAAAGACAATAGGTCCAGACTTTACGTGCATATATAAAAGTCCTATACTGGAGGGTGAAACTGAGAACCATAGCCATTATTCTAGTGTTGCGTTTACTTGAGCAAATAAGGTACCACTTGAGCTGGGATGGACTTCTAGCATTCTAGGAATGTAATGCTCTCCAACTCACCACCACCTCTAGAGTGCATCTTCATGCTTTTCTTCCATACAGCAATTACCTATCAAATCCAGACATTCATGTGTAACACACGCCTCTTTGCCACCAAGCTTTGCAGCATGAATTTAACCGGTGATCAAAGCAAAACCCTCTGACTTTTGAGGCAATTCTCTCAGATTCAATGGAAAAAGGAATTTTCAAGGTTTTCCGTTACATTATTTCAAGACTTCCATATAGAATATTTTATGGTCCTGCTTTCTATTGCTCCTTCATCCTTGGTGAAATTATCTTTCAATATATTATACCATAGTGTATATGGTATATATTGGACCTACTATCTGGTATATATTGGTCCAACAATATTGGACCTAAGCTTACGCTGCTCTCATCTCCTGTTTCTTGTCAGCTCTACAAAGCTTCACTGACCTTCATTTTAAGCATTTCTTCTTGTATCTGCTACAGTGCTTATATTTAAATGTAATGATTTCAAACATACCTGATTGAACAGGACAAAGTCATATCTTACCCAAAATGCCTTCTGATTTATTGTTACTGTTTGAAGACTACATTTATCAGCCTGATTGGGTTATCAGAGCAGCTAATAAACCAATGTGCTTACTCTTTGACAGCCTCAGGTAAATATGTATGGGTGAGAACCAAGATTAAAAACCTTCTATGTAGCAGAGGCTGAAACTAGTTCAAAGCAAACATTTAGGAAAAAAGAATTGCAATTATGATAAGGTGCAGCAGGTAGCCTAGCAATTATTTAACAGTTTCTTCCACAGAGGATGCACAGTAATATTGCCTGTCCTGAAGTGATTAAAAAGCCATATACCCTACATCTACCACTACAGCATTTTCTCAAGTTCAATCACTGCTTAACAGTTGAAAATAATACTTTTCAACAGATTATGAAATGAGAGTAAGGAAAGAGAGGAAGAACTATATAGCTAGCTGGTATTTCAGAGACTGTTAAAAATTATAGCAATGGCTTTTGGACAAGATGCCAGTAGTAAAAAAAAGTTCAAAAATGTAATGTGACTTAAGCTAGGCTGGAAATTTTCATACCCAAAGGGGTAGTGCACAGGTTTTGCATGTTTCCTCAAACTCTGCCTACCGCTTCAATATCTTTGCCCCTTGTGTTAGTAGCGTGCAGTTGTACATGGAACATATAAATCATCTCATCTAACTTTACATGGTAGTGCAAATATGTACATCTGAGCTATCCCTCAGCAGGCCCTCTGAGTTTCAGTGGAATCAGGAACTTCTGGGCTGTCATTCATTAGACTTATGTCTAGCTAGAGATCTACTGAGTAGGTATTCATTAGGTGCTCTTACACAAAACCGGCCCAAGTCAGCTTTTCTGATACAGGGTTTTGACAAATTGGATATAGGGTGAGATGTTTAATGGGCAGAGCACAGGATGATATCATTTCAAAGGCTTTATGAAAAGATATCAGCAAGTTTGCTGATGAT